>VZUI01022326.1:0-26074 GCA_013401135.1 Cettia cetti
ATTATTATTATTATTATTATTATTATTATTATTATTATTATTATTATTATTATTATTATTATTATTATTATTGTTATCTTCTTCCATCTGCCTTATAGACTATGTTTTAGGCATATATATGCTTTCATCAGGAATAATTTTTTCCATATCTTTATAAATTATAGACTAGTTGCCATTTTACCTTTTTTCAGAAAAAATATTTTAGTGCAAAAGTATCATTAAGGAACTTTAACATAATAATCTCTCCTTAGAAATTTTTCTCCTAATACTGTTGGCATAAAAAAACATATGAGGCTGCTTTTTCTTTACTTTTTAAAATGCTATTGAAGTAGAAAAATTTTTCTGAATGCTTTGAATGTTTCAAAGTGTTTTGAAAAATAATTTTTTGCAGATTTTGCAAAAGTACTTTGAAAGAATTTTCATTATTCAAGAACTGATACTGAGAATCTAATAGCTGATAATCAGCATCTAATTCAAAAATAACATATAAAATTTCACAAGGTAGAAGTTATTTGCATTATGAATCTGTAAATAATTGAATTTCCATTAGTGAAACCTGTTAATGTCAATTTTCTTATCCTCAAAATAGTATAAAAAACAATACAATACTAAGTTATTAAAGGTTGAGTTCACTTGCTTGTGGTCATCTAAGGTGAGCAGTCTCAAAGGACTTGTTTTCCATAACTCCATGCTTGAAATTTTCTGAGCGTGCCTTTAAGTGTATCCATTTGAATATCCAGTAGCTGCATGTCGGACATTTTATGATCTTATCTGCTTTTAGTGCTAAAACCAACATGAGAGTATGCAGATGATTTTTTCGTATTTCCTATATAAGACTGAAATTACCTAATGAGCATGAAAGTGAATTGTATAAGATGAGAATAGAGCTTGACGTTTCCTGGAATTTTAGTGAATGTGCATTTAAGTCAATCTGGGTTTTTGCGTTTGTGGTGGCCTGGGAGATACAGCCTTTATTTTTGGACTAGCTTTTGCAGACTTGTATTCTAGTGATAGATCCAGACCAAGAAGATTTTACAACTAGAAGAATGTTTAATGACTGAAAGGGATCTAGATAATTTGAAGATGTGTTAAGATTTGCAGTTGTTTTGAGATGGGTACCACTGCTCTAAGAAAGTGACTCTGGTCCTCACATTTCTTTTTAAGTGCAATAAGTAGCACTAGAATATTTGTTTTTCCCTCTAAATTATTGTAGAAGTGGGACAGTGGATGAGAGGGGAAGGGTGCTATCCATGCTCAGGTTACCAGGACAGAAATTAAACCTCATGAGCTTGAACAAAACACTTACTGTTCAGGGAGGAGCAGTAGACAAAAAAAGCGCATAATCAGATGTACCCAAGCTTGAAGAGAGTCATTAAGAGGAGAGAATGATAAAATCCAATTAAGAGGGAACTAGAAGAATCTGAAGAACTCTATGAACTTAAATTTGTACATAGCAGATGAGTAATTACAATTATGTCGTGTTCCCTGAACTGAAGTTTATGGAGAGAACCCTTAATAACCAGTTTCTCTTTGACTGCTAAAGTTGGTGTTTGTGTGGAAAGGGAAGATTACTGAGGTTTAGGGCATTTTTACTGTGGCCTAGTTCAAAATTTCTTTCCATAAAATGTTATCTTGTCAGGTTGTATAACTTCATTAGGTTTAATACAAACTTTGTGACTGGCAACTGACAGAAAACAAAGAGGGGGGTGTTTGACTAAAGGGTTTTCTTAGGCCACAGGTATGAAACAAGATTGATAATAACTGCCATAATCTCGTTATCATTATCAAACAGACAGGTCTTTATGGTTGTCTTTAAAAATTAGTATGTACCTGTTGCTTTTAGAGGCTCATGACCATTTTTTCTTAAGGTTTTAAAGGGTCCTATTTTTTAGCAGAAAATTAGTGTTTTTCTGGGAAGCCTTTTTGATACATTCTTCCTTTGTAAAAGCACAGTGAACCAGTTTTTAATGGATATTTAGGATATTTGACCACATAAACTGCATCCCAGGACTGAGAACTTTGTCTTCATAAAATTAATCAATAGAATAAAAAAGATTTCAAATACACTTATTACCTAGTTCCATCTGAATACTAGAACCATCCTTTTAAATTTATAGAAGCTGTATGAAAAATGACTATATTAGCATAGAAAATAAACCATATGGGTACTTGTTTTCATGTGTCTGTGCACTTGCATAGTTTTCTGCTGGTTTGTGTTCTCTCTTTGTCCAATTCTAATTTAACAAATTTTAGAAATATTTACAAATAGCCATGTTTTGATACTTACTTATAAATGATACTGAAATAAAATGGCCTGGAACATATGCAGGGATGGGTAATCTACAACTCTGAGCAATCTATTCCAGTGCTACACCACAGTCTAAGGAAAGAACTTCTTCCTAATATCTAATCCAAATTAGATATTAATCTTTTAGTTTAATCTCCTCTTTTAGTTTAAAACTAGCACAGGCTTGTTAAGTGAATCAAGAGAGGGTGAAACTGCTCTGCAAATTTCAGTGTCCTGACAGAGTTTAAAAAAGTAAATTTATCCCTCCCTCCAGGAGGTGGTTACAGCAATGTTAAAGCCAACTCATGGTAATTATTGGTTAATGCTTATCTTTAAAATAGGATTCACAAAACCATTTTACTTAGTAAGACCACTGAATTTCAGTTCAACTTTTGAACTATATTATCCAAAACTTAAAGTTCAGCAGTCCACATGGCCTTGAATATCCTTACGACAAACATGAGGATGTTTTTCCCAGTTCTCTGTTGCATATGGCACAGGGATTGCTTAATTATTTCTTCACCCTTCCTTTCTTCTCTCAAATATTTTGGAGTTAAAATCAGGATGTACCTAGCTGCCATTGTGGAGAAAGGTAAGGAAGAGAACCATTACAAGTATTGGACTAGATATAATTCCTTAGATCAAGGACATCTTTAGTGTCACACAGACTGGAATTCAAGATTTACATGGAAAGAAGTAGGGCATCACCCTTCTTCCCCACCCCTCCTCCCCTCCAGAAAAAGATTACTTTTATTCCTTTCTTCACCAATTTTCCTTTCATATATGACTAGAAAACTTGTGGAAAGCTGATGCTGTAGCTGTGAAGTTGTATGCAAGTTATAACTTCCTGGTCTGTGACGATACACAAATCAGAGGGGAAAATCAGATTAAAGGGGTAGAGACTAATAATTTCTACTCTACCAGAGCTCAGTAACTGTAATCTTTCCTAAGACTAAAGGGCTGTAATATTTCCTAAGACCTCTTCTGTGTGGATGGGCTGGATGTAAGGGTGCTATTTTTCGTGAGCATAGCCAACAGTAGAACTGAGGGACAAGCAGTGCTATTTTCATCTTCAGTGTTTTTAAAGATTTGTCTGGATAAAACGCTGAGCAATCTGGTTTGTGGTCATAGTTGATCCTCCTTCAATCAGGAAGTTGGACTAGAGACACCCTAAGGTCCCTTTCAACTTACTCTGTTATTCACTGATCATTATTACAGGAGTAATCATCTATCACTCTGAAACTCAGAATAGTTCTTTCATTGTGAGACAGAAGTTTTTACATGTGTTTTAAAATCACACATGGGCAAAATGTCCTCCCTCACATAAAGATTGAATAAAGAGAAGAGCTACATCAGAATCACTTGAATGAAAAAATGTACAGGGACACAAACAGGAAATTTTCCTTTTGAAATGAGGCCTCTTCCAAATATTCTGCAAAATTTCAAGCATTTTCACAGGATCTGTTTTATATATATTTCTGCTATATTGATTTAAAAGTCTGTGGAACTTAAAAAAAAACCAAACCCAACACTAATTCATAATTCTGTTTTATTCCACTAGAACAACTTTTTTTAATCTAAAGGAAATAGAATTGTTTTGTAGCATAGCTGTATTTTTAATGAGAAAACATGATTAAAATCCTGAGTAAATTTAATACTTGAACTTATTCAAAAATCAAAGGGAATGAATATGCTTGTCTTTCTTTTGTCATGAACCAAACTATGACTTCAAAAAGTGGCAGAGAAAATTTTCAGTTACACATTCATGTTAATTCTAAATTTTAACAGAATGTTGGTTTTCTTCCAACGTGAAATGGGGTTTAACTTTTACTTAGTTTAACAAAAAAATGTGCATAATAGCAATTGGAATTTTGCTAGAAAGTTTAATAATTGAAATAATAAATTGAGAAATATAAACTTTTAAAAGTGCTTTCTTACCAAATAAAATTCTCAGCAAAATATTTGTGTAGTAAAGCAATAATTTCAGACGTGAGCAGCAGTGAAAGTAGGCTGCTCGCTCCAAGACATGGAGTCGTTATGGTCATTGTGTACCAAAAAGCCAGAATAAAATTGAAACTCCAAGTGCCTCAAAGGCAAGAATTTCATAATAACTTCTGCAGCTTTCTCAGTCTGACATTTCATTTTACATAAACACGTTTCTGGTTTATTTTCTTCCATGCTTCTTTTTCTCTGACAGTCAATTGAGTCAACCATACTCGAGTCACATGGTCATCTTCCCTTAACACCTTAGAGCCATACAGTTCTACTGGGGTACCTGCCGTCAGACAGTGAGAACTACAGAGCTCTGCAGAGACTGGTACATGTTCTGAAAGCTGCTGCTGTGAAGGCAGTGAAAGTTTGTTGAATGTGGTTTAATCTGCTTTTTCCTTTAATCAAGGTTCTTTGATTTAACTTTTTTTCCTTGTGTGGCTGCAGAACCACCTTTATTGAGCTCTGAGCTGCAGAAGAGAGTTAACAATGATTCATGCCTCAGGAGTAATAACTCTTTAGAGTGACAATCCTGCTACTAGAACAGTAATTATAGTAGTACTATGATTGTATTTTCAAAGGGAGAGTTAGTAACCACAAATTATTTTAACATGTACTGCCACATGTGAGTGCCTAGATTTCAGCACTATTACATTCTTACATGGGTAAAGACAAAAGAATAAAGCAAATATAAATCTTATACCAGAAAAAAAATAATGTGTTATCTTCAGATACAATCTGAGGTACCCCAAAATAATTTGTCTTTATGTTTGCAAGAATAATGCTGAATATTAAATGCATTGCTGAAATGGCAATTACTGGGATGCAATTTTAGAGGGGAGTTGAATTTCTTATTTCAGAGTGATTTTGGGATGTGTGCTATGTTATGAATAAAAATCGGGGCCAGGAGACATTTCTCCCTTTCTAAGCCTTTATTAAAAGATCATCTCTAGGTGGGGGCCGGCCCGGGGGCTGCGCACACACCACCGCTGCTCCCGCTGTACGACGCAGAGGAGCAAAAGCAGCTTTGTCTCACGGCTAAGCTGGGACTTCCTATCCTCGTGAAGAGTTCTTGAGAAGTCTGATATCAGCTCCCAGCTGAGGGGGTTTTGACCAGTCCAGGTCTATTGAAGTTATGGTGAGGGACCAAAGAGTCTCCGTTGGTATCCTGGCGTTCCTCTCTGCTCTGCCGGCTTGGGGGTGTCACTTGTAGTCCGGGGTGCTACATTGGCTCGTTGTTAGGGTTTAATTTCTTTTTCCCACGGAGTTTTCCCAAATTTGCATGAATCCCCGGAGAATCTTGGGAGCAGCAGCTGTGTCCCCGACTGACGCAAGGGGGAAGGGAGGTACAATGGGACTGAGGTAGGAATTAACAATTGAATGACCTAAGCTAACAGCTAGGTGAGCAATTGGGATACATTTGTAAAGGCTTTTGTTAACAACACACAAACCTGATGCTAGAAGGAAAAAAAAAACTTTCTGGATGAATTTTATTCCTTACATGCTACAAGCAGATCCTATGGAAAGGAACCCCTGCAATTATTTTTTGAATCTGTAGAATGTATCATCTTGGTGCATTTTGGACTGCTTTTGTGTTTGCCGTATAACACCAAGACCAGAACAAGTAGCTGGGGAATGGCTTTAACCATTGCCTTTTTCTTTTCCAGTGAATGGAATATTCCACAATGTTATGACAAAGAAATATATATCATGATGAAACCTTAGAGCCCTAAAAATTGCTGTGCACCATTGGAGGGGACAAATTAAATAAAGCAGATGTGGTTGTGTAAGAAGCATTTTAGGGCTGCAGAGAATTTAGCTGTACTTTTGTTTTATGCAATCTTAAGTGACTTAAGAAAAGCCATCAATGATACCAGACAAACAAAATGTATTCACTGGGGAGAAGGAAAGAAATGTGTGCCTGAGTTCTACAGAAAGTGAAGAATAGGAAGATAAAGCAGGATTAAGAAGTGAAGGCAGGAATTTACCATCTGTCTGTTGAAATGGAAAACAAATTCTTAAAATACTAATAAAAACTCCTCAAGTCACTATAGGATTTTGAGTTTCAACTGATTATTCTGAAAATGTATCAAAATAATGTTTTCATTTCTAAAGTTTCTATGTATATCTCATAAATGTATGAATGAAAGTGGAGTATGGCAGTTGTTTGTAGCGAGAATTGCTCATTTGCTGTATTAAATTTGTTTATAATAGTGCAAACGTGAATAATTCTAACTGCGATTAAAATCTGATCAAATATATTTTGCCATATAACAGTAGTATTACAATAATATTTAAATGTAAAAAGAAAATTCCATGTTTTGTTATAGATAAGTGAATGCAGTAGATTGAATATGAGAGAAACAAGCTTAATAAGTATGTTATTTATTAAATTTATTAAACCATTTTTAGATTGCAGTAAGGGAGATATTAAAGGGAGATATTGTGAGACAGAAGTTTCAAGAGCAGTACAATTTTTAAATTAGATTTTAACTTGGATCACACCAATATATGCTAGGATTCTGTTAGAAAGGCTCCTTTACAAATTTATATTTCTGCTATTAGTTGTTACGACTTCTTTGATTCTGGAAAGAATTTTTCATGTCTGTAAATGATAATAGATTGAATTTTACTGAAATTATCAGAACAACTTTGATAGGTGTGATGGTGTTATTGATGTTAGGGTCCAAAAATGATTGAAAGACTTAAAATGAGGACTATCTCCATGAATTTAACAGGTCCAAAGAATAGCATTATTTTTTTTCTTTCACTTCTTGCTATCTGATGGTTTTCTTCCCTTTTTAATGTCCTATCTAAACAGTTTTTATTAGGCTTTCCTCTTGTCAGGAAATAAAGCAGAGGAAAGGAGAAGAGAGAACCCAAAATGTAAGTGTCTTATGGGCAAGTTTGAAAAAATGAGGTAAATGTCTCTTAGATCTTAGTTATTGAAATACCTTACTCAAAGAGGCTTTAAAGCTGTTATTACAAAAGTAAACTGCTACTATTTAGACTCGTTGAATGTGTGTGTTTAGTGTATTGAGCTTGGCATTGAGTGCAACACTGACTCTCTACCTTGCAGAATTGTCATTTTTGTTGTGTACTTGCCAGGTTATTTCTTTTGAAAATTATGGATTTGTAGTCTCTTAACATCATATTAACATTGTTTTACTTATCGTTAATGGCTATTTCTGGTGTATGTGTGTGCAGGACTGCTCATATACAACATATCAGGGTGGGAAATTCCATGGTAATAGGTTCTGGCTCTCTTAACTCTCAAACATTTCTCTTCTAATCTTGTTTGTTGCCAAACACTTCCCGATTAGTTGTCCAAGTATGTTTTATGGAAATATATTGACTGAGTGAATCATAATAAAATTATTAAGCTGCTTACATTTGTAATCTTGGGAGAAAAATAAAACACAAATAACATAAATTATGTGACTGCATTTATTTTGAGTGTGACAAAACTAATGCATAATGTAATTCAGCATGATGTTCTCTACTTACATTCATCTCCCAATCACAGTTCGTTTAAGCGTTTAAGCAGTATGAAGTGAGTATGTCTATAGTAGAGGAATGGTTTGGGATTGATTATTACTGGAAAAGAGGGGAGAAATGTGCAGCACTCTTTTTCCTCTTTGCAAAGTTTTCCTTGACTTAAATTGACATGAGCCACAAATAATTTGCTGGAGAAGGAAAATGAAAAAGGAATTTCAAAGCTGCTTTTATTAATCTTCTCTGCTTTTATTAACCTTCTCAACTTTCAAACAATATAGAAAGTAGGAAAAAGAATTTTAAAAATAATATTTCTCAAGCGTATATGCATTTGAAAACTGTTGCAGATAGAAATTCTGTTACAAGGCTGGCTTTCCTTTCTTCCCAGTTAACCATGAGAGAACTTGTTTGGGGTTTTTTTCTGGATCTCCAGTGTACTTTTACATTGACAGATATCCTTTCTAAATTCTTTCTAAATAACACAGAAACCCCTCCCCCAATATTCCAAATAATCAGAGTGGTTTGGTATATTGGCTTGTGCTGCTAAATATATTAGTGTTAGTGCAGGAAAAAAATCAGAATGTGTCCCTTAAAAGAATGAAATTAAATATTACTTAAATAGCCTCAAAATATTGTAAATTGTAAATAATCCCTTTGTTCACTTGCATAGAGCAACTTTAAATTTCTTTCTCAGATATGCAGGTTTATTAACCTCTTTTTAAGAATTATTCTTTTAAAAATTACATGATGGGTTTTTCTAGCACTGACAATGATTTCTGTTCATATTGATATGTTAACAGATGAATTTTAATTTTATTTTTAATGCAAATTTGGAAAAAAGAGCACCACTTCTTTATCAGTTGGCAGAGTTGTTAAAATTTCTCCTGAAAATGGGTTTTCAAACTTTCCCTTGTGATTCATTTGCTTTGAAATGCTTTCTGTTTCTGAGCTGTTTTTCTATCTTTTTAATGTCAGTATGGAAATTTTCCAGGTTTGAAAGTTTCTTTCTGTCTCTCCCCTCACTGTTCCTCCTCTCCAATATGCATGTTCTATCATTTCTTTTTACCTGACAAGTTTTCCATGTGATAATTATTCTGTTCTCAAACACAGTTTTATAAATCAGTCCTTAAATCCCTTTGAGTAAAAAACTTAAATTAAAATCAGGTTGAAAAGGAGGCAGATGTCTGTTAAAAGGTTTCAGAGTTCTTTTTGGCCTGTAAAACCTGGGACTGTGAGAAGGGCATTTGGGAGTCTGGAACATGATGTGCAATTATTCTGTAGATTTTAAGTCACTTCTTCCTCTAATAGATCCTTATATTTCCCATATTAGCAGCTACCAGCTACATTCAGTTGGTAATTGAGTTTCTCTGTTTAACTCACTAAAAACTATATGTGGATCAGTGGATATGTTTTCATATCTCATGCTGTATCAAATGAAAAGCTCCTGTATTACTATTACTCTCCCCAAGTAAAATACTTCGTTTAAGTTGTTTAGCAATAAGCCCATAATTTCCCTCTTTAGATATTTCTGGTCAAAAGGATTACTGCCTCATCTTTGAGAAATGGGATGGTAGTTTACCTTGTGTGTATGAAATAGCTGACATAAAATAATAACAGAAAAAATTGCAAAAATGACATATATGTACTAACAATAACAAACATGAAGCAATCAGTGAAGTTCTAATGCTTCCCTGATATACTGGGTGACTTTAATTATTGACTGAATTTCAATGAGGAAGCATGTACTATTGGTCTGTGCAGTGACAAAGCCTGAAAAGTCATGGGTGTAAAAGAACTAAGGATGATGATCTAATTTTTCTTGTGTACTTTGTCTGAAGTAATTTATAATCTCTTTTATACACAGATTCTGTATTCCAGAACTGCATTGTTTTCTGAGATTTAAATATACATGCCTTTGTATTCTTTCATTTTGATTAGCATAGCAGTGCTTTTCTGGGAAAAGATGGTAAGAAATTAATTTTTTATTTGGAGACAAGCTTGAACCAGGTTTTAATTTTCCAAGTCCATCTTGTTCACCTTAACCCTGAATGATGTGTGAACTCTGGCTATTGAGAAGACTAGTGGTCAAAATGGAATTCATTTGGGGTTCCATCAGTTGTTAAATCCACTGAAATTGTAATTTCCTTTAAATTTTCTAACAGCTGTGATGTTCAAAGATTAATATATTAACTAATGTTTACAGACAGTAGTTTAGAATATGCTACAAAGCATCTCAGTGTCAATACTACTCATTCTGTTACAAATTCCATATGTTTGCATGCTCTGCTTTATTTTCTTGTGCTGATTTGAATTCACATGAACATGAGTTAATTCAAGAGCTTCAGTTAACTGTTCCTTAGGAATTCTCTGATGATGGTTTTAGATTGTGTTGCAAACTTTCAAACCACTCTTAGGCCTATTCTGCCTTTGATGCAGCTATCTGTGAGCTCTGCCATGGTTCTTTTGAAACCATCTAGGTTTGACCTACTATTTTCACCCCCAGATATACTGAGTAGCTTGTGTGATTATCAGAGATAGCCATAGGAAAGAGTTTTCCTCTTGACCACGTCTTCCTCTCTTCCATTGTCAGTAATTTGATCACCTGCCAAATCGAGTCCATAATTTCTATACTAGCTGTCATAGATGGATGTTTCTCAGCTTGCAATACCTTTTAAGGCTGACAAATCCAATACCAAGATTTGTGTTGTGCTCAATAATAAAATTATGAAACCTCGCCAATTCATCAAGCCTGTGACTCCACAAGCACACTCCATGACCACAGCCGGCATATTTCTCTTAATCAGAAACTGAACATCCTCTGAAAATACCACAGTGAAAACTGAGCAGTGGTACTCCCTTTTCCATGCTCCTTATTGGAGAGACAGACTTGTTTTCCATGTTCTTGAATATCCTATTGATTTCTCCAAAATTAAGGGGAAAACCCAGTCCTACTCATTATAAGTGGGCTGTTACAACACAGTTTGCTAAGTATTCACTGCAGAGGACATTTCAGCATCTCCAATCTTGTCTCCAGTTAATTTTCATAATGAGAAATACAATTTTAAGCCTTGTACCATATGGGAAAGCATTTTATCTCTGGAGATCCAAAGCCTTGAAAATTTTCAGGAATAGCATGAATAAACTTCATGTAGCTTTGTCTGTCTGACATCAGTTTTCATCTTTAATCCTTGGCCAGCATAAGCAGTTTTGTTTAAAGATGCTAAGAAGTGAAATATGTATGTAATATGGGAGAGGTGATTTTTTCTGTTTTCCACTTGGAGTTTTGAAAATTCATCTGCAAGAGGTTGACAATGGATGCTAGGAAGGTGTTCGGTATTCTTGGGGTAAAAAATATTCAGCATTTTCTTTTTTGTTACAGGATTATTTTTTCAAGACTTTCAGTTGGCAGAAATGTCTGAAAAAGTCCAATTTATTACACATCAGAGTTCTACCCTGCTTTTTAAGTACTGGAGAAGACTTTTGTGTCAGCATTTATTTGAAAAGCACCCCAATATTATGAAACCACCTGTAGTGAAAGGATATTGATCCACTGAAGTCCTAGTATTTGGAATTATTGCAAAACTACTTTTTTATCTTTAAGCTTGTTGGGAGTAGGAACAAGAACAAGAGAAGTTAAGTCACTAACTAAGGAGTAGGAAGCATTATGGTATATGGGATAAAGAGTTGATGAACCAATTCTTCTGTGTTCTGAGGGTGCACCATTGCTTTCAGAGTACCAGTATCCTGACAAAAATGTTCCTTTGTGACCAGAAGTCTACATATCTTCGCAAAACTTTCAGGCTCAGAGAATGGAAAATCAGTAACTATGTTTAGTTTCCTGGGTGGCTGGCTTTGTTGGATGGTACAACTTCAATATTAATTTAGAACTAATTGCTCTGTTGGATGCTGGGAAAAGAGTGGGGCAAGCTGGTAACACGCATCAAAAATGAGGCAGTTGAGTTAAACTTAGTCAGATGTTCTAAAATTCGCTCCACCCCTCCTCCAGTCTGTCAGCAGAGTGGTCAATGATTCATTTCCATTCATCTTTCTTTTTGCCACGATATAGTCATGGCCCAACCATCATCAGAGACTCAAAAAACCTTCAACTTCTAATGTGGTTACCATTAACATAAATAGTAATCATCAACTGACAAAATCCTGCAACTTTATTCATACTAAAACCCCACTATCAGGGTGAAGGATGTTTGTGTTCAATCTCAGCAGTGCTGCAAATTTTAATTCTTTCAATGCTGTTGTTTCATCTTTCTGTTTCCAGTCTCTGCCATAACCCTATTGCTGCTGATTTGGTTTGATACCTAAGCAACAAAGAGAGGAAAGCTGGCAGTGAGCCCAAGCTATATATAAATGCTGTGACTTTAGCAATAACATTGAAATTTTGTTGCTTGTGTGGAGAGGCTATAGCAAAAAAATATTTTCTCTTTTTCCAGTCTTCTCATAATGGAATTACTCTTAGATTGAAACATTTAAGGTTATTAAACAGCCAGTGGCTTGTGCTGTTTGCCTGCTAGTATGTTAAACTCCTCTAAGTGTTTGATGTAAAGTCCCTTAACCCTGCTCACTAGCAGCCTTCAGTAAGTCAGAAGCCTCTGCCAGGTAATCCTCACACCTCTAAGAATTTGGAGGAGCTAAATTGTGAAGCTTAAGATGAAGGGAGAGTTTGCATGCACTCTAGACTGGGATGGGGTGGCAGGCTCTATAATTATCCTTTGAACTTGATGTCCTGGTGTGCACAAAAGTTAAAAAAATATTGGTAAATCTAATGCAGAAGTGCCTGCAGCACTTATTTTTGTCTAGGGAGTGACATGATGACTCCTTTAATTGCAGGGTCATATTTGTAAGTGGCTGCTGAACTGTCAGAAGCCACCAAGCCATAAAATGTGAAAGATCCTGTGGCTGGTTTATGGAACTACACTCTCATCTGGGTCTTTAATTCTGGATATTATGTTCTTCAGCTTGGCACTTAGTGCTCTGCTGCTATGAACTCTAATCTCTGTGCCAGGACTCCTGCATATTTCCTTTCTGCAAGGAATGCTGAAACTCTTACAGTAATTATCTAAACGTGTCTGGGTCATAAATCACAGCATTTTAAAGCTACTTTAGTGGTACTGTACTGAAAGAATCAAAATTTTAAATAGTATTATCTTACAGAACCCAGGAAATAAAATTTCAAATGCTACAAAATACGTATTGGAATATTTATTTGCATCTTATCTCTTCCATGTGACAAATTTTTTTTTAAAAATCATTATTCTTTTCTAAGCAAGATCATCTGGTTTAAAACACTCATAGTTTTTTTGTTTGATTTCATCTGACACTGTAATTGCTACTACTCTAAGGCCAAATTCTGGCCACTTAAAATGTTTCCTTTTAAGCCAATATTTGAGCTGAAGAAAATGTTTGAAACATTTTCCATATTTTGATTCTCCAATTCTTACTATAATAACTGCATTATTTTATACAGAGAACTGAAGGCTCTGTATTGCCTTTGGAAGCTGTTGACAAGCAGATGAGGATTTTACAGCTATTACATAAAGTCTGAATGTTACCTTCCTGGGTGGAGGTTTTAAATGGTACTTTTCAATTCAGTTGAAAATCTTAAATGCTATTAAATTTCTAGGTACTTGAGTTTTGGCAGCTTGTGGTGATTTTAAGTGGAACTTAATTACTATATTTCTATATTGTGATTTACATAATATAAGTTAAAATGCAAATAGGGTCTCTGTAAGTGCTCTTGCAAAGTAATTCAGTTATTCTAAATTGTAGTGTTAAGCATTGGGAGATTTTGACTTTTTCAAGCCAATGAATTGAAAGGCAGCAAAAAAACTGGTCACCTAAAAACCCACCAAAGAGATAATGAGACAGAAAAATATTCTTAAAGGAATTTAAAAAAAAAAAAGGTTGTATTTTTTTTCCTCAGAAAATAAATGGAAGAGCCTGTTTCAGTCTCTTTTTGGAACAAAATGTTTTTAAAGAATGAAATGTGTTCAGGGGGGAAAATGTTTACTAATGAAACATACAAAAATGAGGAACTACTAAATTTTAGTTTCAGAGTTTGATAATAGCATGGAAAGAAAGCAAATGGCCACATTTAGTGTACTGGAAAATCAATGATCTTTTTCCCATGGATTTTCTGCAAGAGTTGTGAAAGACTAGGCATTAAGATCTAATCTGGTAATTTTTGATAAGACGTTAATAGTACTATACTTTTAGCATTCTAAGATACTTGATAATTTTATTTTCAAAGTATTTTCTTCTTAAAGAGCTGACAAGTTTCAGTTCTCAAAATAACTAATACTTGGTTTGCTTGGTGTGCAAGTGTTAAATGTAGAAAACATTCATATGGTTAAATAATATTTGTATTGTTACAATTTGTGATATTCTGTTGTAATATTGAATAGTGATAATATATTGTTAGAAAAAAGCTTTATGCTTTTTTTCTATGATTTTTTTCTAATATAGTCACTTAAATATATTTAACTTAATGGAATTCATTTGCAATGCAATTTTACAAATTAATTTTTCTGCTTCACTGAAAGCAAAATACAATTAAACTAGCAGAAATAAAGTAATAATACAGGAACAATAAAGAAAAAACATAATAAAGAAACAATAGAGTAATAAAAATGTAGCATTAGCCATGAGAAATGTGGATCTAATGATGTCATCAGTCTCTCTTAAAAAATAACTAAAATTCTGGAGGCAAAATTCTGTCCAGAAATCACTAATCCCCTTCTTGTAAGGATGGAATGCATGTGTTGAGTTTTAATAGTGTTGTCTGACTATAGGAATGCAGCTAACAAACCTCACTTAAAGTGTACCAAAAGAACTGTTGGGAAAAAAAATAGCCTCTAACAATTCAGGTACTCGCTTAAGATATATTTCAAACAGAAATCCACATGCTTTCATTAGTTGTCAGACTCTTCATTAAAATGAGGATCATAAGTTGCCCATGAAACATGATTTTTTTACCATTTGACAATGAAGATTGAAGTTGTGGTCTACAGAAAATTTTAAATTGTTTTTTGCATTTGCCTTTATCAAAAGAACATAGAAATAATATATGTATAAAACATATATTCACTGTTCAGAATAATTTATTGTGTTGTGATTTAAAACAGGTATCATTCTCATGTCCCTGTGAGACTTTAAACTTACTCTCCTCACCTAATTCCCTACCTTCCCCCTGCATATTTGTTTCTGTCCAGGTTTCTTGCCTTTCCCGTTCCCCATTTTCACACCTCTGAGACTTTTTACCTTAAATGGTGTTCTGTGCATGATTGAGAAAGGATTGTGACTCCACTTGCTCAATACACAAATAAATTCAGAAGTTTAAGCATGCTTAAACCCATTAAATTATAACTAAAATATATGGGGTTGTTTGAAATAATTTGTCTTTGTTATTGAATCAAATAGAGGTACATTTGTTTGCCAGCAGTGGAGAGAATATATGTATAAAATATTTGTTGTAACTTCTGCGGCCTCACCTTCAGAAGGAGAAATGTAAAAATGAGATGAGATCAGAGGTGGATTTGTTTGTGTACAGTGCAGGGCTGATGTAGATTTGTGCCTGAAGCGGTATCCAAGACTTGCAGAGCTGGAAGTGTTGTGCCCTCTTTCTAGTCAGCATTCAGACCAGAGGAGAGGCATAAAGCAGTGTCAGCCACCAACTGGCAAATTTTAAATTTCATCTGTTTGAAGTTTCAGTAGTAATAATAATTAAAAAAAAATAGATAATTTTTGGACTTGTTTTTCATGATTCAATGTACTTGGTCTGCCTAAGCCAGCACCAGGAAGCTGGCCTGTCTACAGGGTTTCAGTGTAACGCCTCCCAGAGATGTCAACTCCCGTTCAGCATAGTATATTTTTATCTTGGGCAGGGGGCACCGAAATAACAGATAAAATAAAGTAATTTTATTATTTAAAGTAAGTTCCTCTGAGGAATACTTTTTTGATTCAGGTTCTAGAGCTCACTATGTCCACGTTAGTTAAAAGTCAAGAAGGAAAAGCAGTAAGTTATTGATGAGGCTGGCAGATGGTGTTCAGTCGTGGTTTTCTTAGCAGCTTTATATTTCTTATAAAGTGTTAAACAAAACTGTTTTTGGACACTTCAATTATGAATAACAAGGCTGAAAAACATACTATAAACATAGAAATACTAGAAATAAAAGATGAGACACATCATTCTTCTGAGCTGGCCAGGGCTTAATCAGTGGCAAAGAGAAGAAAACAAAAATTCATGCAGCTAAAGGCCTCTGTAGTGTCTCTGGAGTGGAAAAACACAATCTGCATTCCAATTAGTATGCCATGTTGATCAAGGAACAAACAGATTGTGTTGATAGCCAATCAGAACTGGGCTTTTTTCCAATGTGGAGGAATAAATAGCCAGGAAATATGTTTTTATTTTGTACTTTAGTATTTAATATGTAAAATAGGTCTTGCTTTTAGGTGGAAAAAGTCCATCTGTAATTGTAGAAAATAGGAGATCTTTGGTTTTATTTGTCCAGTAGTGTATTTTAGTTACTGCTTTTGTTCTTAGGATCTCCCTACTCTTAAATGTATCTTAAGATACGTTCAGTAACCAATGCAGAAAAATGTAAGATCTAGTGAAGACTGAATTTGGGGGTTAATTATGTTGAATAAGGCAAAAAAATTTCCTTCTAGTGCTAGAAGAGGTTACTCATTTTAAAATTAGAACCAGAAATGTGCCTTGGGTTTTCTGAAATGTATCTGGAAGTTATGTTAATGCTAGAATTTAACAAGTAGTTGATTTGTGCCTCAGGCCCAAGTCATATGAGAGGTTATACTAATAGTTTGTATTACTTAAAAATTATTCTAAGTATGTATATGAAGAGTAATGATTTCCTATAGTGGAAATGAGGGGATGTCAATGTGGAAAAATGCAGACAGCATTTTCTGTGTATCTCCCAGATGAATAAATTGATAAAAAGTCATTTCTAGTAGGAAACTGCCACTTGAGTTATACAAATCTTTTCTATTATGTAGGAGTTTTTAAAATGGAGAATCAATCTCCATAATAGAGCTAAATTATTCTTCTGTAATTCAAACACTATGCTAGTTTTAAATATATGCTGATAACTGCACGATAATTTGTAGCTGCAGTCTTACATGAGGTCAGACATACCTGTTTTATTAAGGATAGGGGATGAAATAAGTCCTAGAAAAGCTGCAGTTATTACATGAATTAACGACAGCAGCCAATATTAATGTAGAGGGAGAGAAAACTGGATTTACCAGTTGTCAGCATATATCAATAGCCATGGTGTGCCTTTAAGTATTTCCTAAACTATTCCTTCTGCCTGCCAACACAACTCATCAATATTTCTTGCTTGAAGTCAGGCTATTTTCTTTACCCAAAGATCTCTATGTCTCTCCTTTAGTGGCATTTCCCCCAGTATGGGAAGCATATAGCTCAAGCCACTGATATTTTTTCCACTAAAATGGAAAATTATGCTGTCTGTATACATTCTTATAGGTCAGAACTTCAGTATTTCAGTGTATTCAGTATATTATCAGTCTTTCTTGGGTTAATGCACATGTGTAAAGAAACTGTAAAGGAAGCGTGTTTGCCTATAGAATATTTTGTGTGAATAATAATACAATTTATAGAAATAGATGATGCATACTTCTGTGCAGTAAGATAATCAAAATATTTTACCAAAAAAAGCTTACATTTCAGCTTGTTGATAGTACTGTAAGTAGTACAGTGAGTCCATAACTAAATGTGTTATACTCCAGATCATGTAGTTTTAATTATTGGTATCTGAGGCATTGAAGCCAGGGAAAAGGCAAAACAAATGCTTATCTGTGAGACTTCCCTGCAGCACCCTCTCAAACTTGAAAGTAGAAACAATGCTTAACATTCTACAAAGCTTCCAGATAGACCCATTATTAATTGTTCCCTGTGTGTTTGGATTCTCAGTGATCTCAATTTGAGTGAGACAGCTGCTATTGTGACTCGTTCAGCTCCTTTCACTATGATTGTCAGGAAAGTCTTCTGTCTTAATTCTGAGACCCACCTGTAATTTTCACTTCATGTCAAATTGGATGGAAAATTAAATTATTTTGATCTATTCATGGAAGAAAGTAAATTAAGTTGGTAGAGTTTGATCACATGGTCAAATCTATTACTGTGTCTTAGGGCAGTGTGTGACAAGCAGAATTCAAATTGGCTTACCAGTAATAGGAACCAAACATAAGCTTTTTATCTTGAGGCTTTTGTGGATATCAGACTAGGTAAAACTCAAAATAAGTTGTACAGTCAGTGTGCTTCCCAGCAATTTTGAGATTTCTTTGAGAAGTATACAGTACTTCAAGATCTCTATTACCTTAGATTATTCTGTATTGTTTGAATATACTCACATGAAAACCACTTCTCAGAAACATGCTAAACTGTATTAGTGTCTATTTTAGAGTAAAGTTAGCTTTTATCTGTAATGGTAATCCCTTTTCATATTTATTAAAATATTTATTTATTATATTTATTAAAATAATAGGATTTTTTTGAAAGGAAGTTTCTGAGAGTTTATGAAAATGTCATGTTAGGTCAAGAAATATTGGAGACCAGAGTTATTTGAAATAGCTGAAATATTTCAGTTAGTATAGACCTCCCATGAAATCTTTATACTCTTTGAAATTAATGGACTGAGTGTAAGGTCACAGCACTTTTCATTGCAGAACTCTTGGAAAATTAACAGCCTTCATTCACCTGGAAAACATGGTCATTTTATGTAAGTGAAACACAACATAAATTCCTAATAAAACAGCTAAGAAGGTAGAGTGAGATAAAACCAGTCCAATGTAGACATCTGTTTAATGAGTTCATATAAATATTTTATAATATTATGGCTAAAAAACACACTTTTTTTGCTGAACAGTGTAAAATCTGGGTGGTAAATAGGCTGTATGAGAGTAAACCTCAATATAAAATATGCCTTGTGGCCTATTTCCTCATCTGTAAACTGTAGATGCTTTCTCTCTTATGTACCTGATTTCTTAAGGCTATCTAGGATTGTCTCTTGCTTTTAAAAATACTGATTTTTCTGTGACTATAGTATAACTTGCATACTTTAAAATATTTTATTAGAAAATATGTAGTTCATAAAATTTATTTTATTTGTATATCTTTCCTATTTATCAAATCCGTAGTTTTATTAGAGAAGCGATCACCAAACACTACTTAAAAATAATGCCTTGATGGGACAGTCATGCTGTTATGAAATCCCCTCCAAAAATTTTAAAATTACAGAATTCTTACATAAGACTAGCAGCCTTAAAATGCCTATTCATTAAATGTTTAGCTATGACATTAATGAGTTTCCCTTTTTTCTTCTCTCTCTCTCTCTCTCTCTCTCTCTTTTTTTTTTTTTTTTTTTTTTTTTAATCCCTGACATGGGTTTGATTTTGACTTGTAGATCTGTTTGTTAGTGTGGTGAAACAATCAACTTTGAGTGACTGAAACCACTGATATGGGTAAATAAAATATTATTCCTGGAAAGAAAAAGAAAAAGAACACCTTGGTTTAGTAGGAGTTTTACTGAATGCTAGTGGCCAAATAAATATAGTAGCCATTTTTAATTTTTTCATTATCTGTTCTGCCAATGGTCTGTCCAGCTGATTGATGCCCCAGTCACTTGTTATTTATTTTTTCTTTTTTATCTCTCTTTTTTAATCTGTCCCTCTCCTCCAGCTCTTACACCTTACCTCTTAGAACAGGGCACCTCTGTTGGTTTTTATTAATTCTTTACGTAAGCCTGTTAGAGTTCTTCTTGTAATTTTGAAGTTAACATCAGTTCCATAACATGCCATGTTTTCCTGCTGCCGTGCAAGTTCTTCCAATTTTCTTCCAACACTGTAAGAAAGATGTCAAATACTTTGAATAGTATTCAACTAATTTAAATTTTATTGCGCTTTTTTCCCTAACTTCTGAAGAAGGAAAACGTTTTTCCAAATTGCTGACTTCAAAGTACAGTTTGACTTGTACAATGAATGTAACTGTACCCTGAAAAAAATTTCCATCTGAAAGATTTTCACTTACAGAATCGTGATTTAACCAGGCTTCCAGCCAAACAATTATTTTATACATATTATATATCCATATTCTCCAAAGAGATGTCATTAAAGCCTGGTAATTGTTAGTCTTTTGAAAAGAACATGTAGTTATGAATAAATGCTTTAGCATTAATTTTTGAGGAAAAAGCTTAGGGGATTTATTTGTGTGGATTTCATTAATGGCATTTGAACAATGAAAACTCCTTGTGCTTTACATTGTAAACAACTTTCTGTGTGATTGGAGTTAAATTTGTGGTACTGCTCCCTACTATGAGCTAGATAATGCAAAACTTGGAAGAAGATTGTTCCCTGTGGTATGTGGTGCACACTTTGCAAAGCCAGGGATATGTTGCAGTGTCACAGGTGAAGATAAGATTACACTGAGAGCTGGAGGATCAACCAAAAAATAAAGAAAAGTTGTGCTCTTTGTTGTCAGAACAGATGGTGCTTCCACAAATTTTGGCCGTAATAGGGAAGGTCCTACTGAAACAGCATGGCCTTGGCTTGTAGCTCATGGTTGTTTTCCCTGGTTGGTGTATCAGGCATCCAAGTTTACGTCCAGGAACAGCTGTTTTGCACAGATTGCAACAAATTTGATGTCTGTCTCTCAGTTCCAGGAGAAATCCTGTAAGTGTTGTTGAGGAGCTAGGCTGCTCCGGAAGTGTCATAAGCAAAACATGCCCTGTGGTCCAGGGCACATCTCTGTGAGTTGTGTTCTTATTAGTTGATTGTTAATCCACCTTTGGCCATTTCTGTCATTTTAGGTAGAGGTGCTGTTCTATTAAAGCTTTTTCAGGAGTTTTGTATGTAGGTAATATAAGATTTAATGTTTGTTCTTGATTTTAATCTCTATAGATTAATTCCTATTAAAAGGACAAAAAATAAAAGAAGTAGAAATGCCTTCTTCAGATAATTGTGCCAGTGCAGAGCATTCAAAATTATCACTGCCTTTAGTCATTTTCCTGTTCAGTTCTTGTTTCTCATTCATTCTGAAGGGAATCTGAGATGAGTTTTGAACATGAAACAAATGTGACAGGACTGTAGCAACATGAGACCATAAAGGTGTTTAAAGGACATTTAATGTGAGACCAACAAATTTTTACATAAAAAATATTTATGTGGGAATCTTAACTTACAGTACATACTGCATATGGTATTACTTTAAGGTCTTCTTCAGTTGAAATTGTAGTGTTGCATGTGCATAAAAAGAGTTTTGTTGAGTACATGTTTTAGAATAGCCATTAAATCCAATCTATTCTATAACATATATGTAAGGGAAGTTTAAAAAAAACCCAACAAAACAAGTTATTGTATTACGTTGCCTTGTACTTGCCAATACATTCTGATTTGCAACTGTTTGTTTTTTTTTTTTCATACTACATTTCACAGTGAGTTGTTAACTGTCCTCACTTCTAATGATGGTGGTTCTGCAGGCTGTTGAACGTCAGAGTTCAGTTTTTTCCAACTATCTGATCACATCAGCAAAGAATTCTCAAAGTATCGAAGAAAGGCCATGCAGAAAGAATTGTTGTATCTGTCAATAACTTCTAAGAATGAATGACATTTATCCCGTAGTCTAAGCCTAAAAGAAAAAAAGGAAAGGAAAATGAAAACTAGAAGAACTTTCTGAAAATGGGAAATGATTGTAGCATGCTGTCACCTGCTCAGTCTCGCAGTCATTGCTAACATTTTGTGCCAGGAAGCATTTTTATTGCTTATAACCTGTTTTTCAGAACTCACTTGTTCTGTGGTTGGCTGCCTCCTTAGTTGAGAGGAATTTTTGATCGATTTCCACATAAAGAAAAATCTTCCAATTCTGGGCTTGAATTGGAAGTTTTCTAGTTTATCTCTTCCTGATGGTTCTGTGCCAAGACAGCTGTATGAAATTTAATTTGCAGGGTAGCACTTTCCTAAATGTGGTTTAATCTTAATCTGGTTTGAACATGTCTTACAATATTTTAGTAAGAAAATTGAAGAAGTGTGTTACCTAAGCAAAATTAGAGGGGTAGAATTGGCTTGGTGGATGCACTTCTTAATTTCATACTGGTTTTTATTGTCATTTTAAAGATCTCCCATATAAACTAATATGCAAAAGTCTAAAGCAAATCAAAAGTGCAATAATTTGGCATGTTTTCTCAGTGACATTTTTGCCTACTGAGCAAGTTCAACGCATAAACTAGTGGAAAAAATATATTTTCTCTCAGTCTTGAAGGTAACCAATTAAAGTCATATACAGAACAAAGTTAAGATTTCATAGTGTGAAGTTTCTGACATATAAATCAACAAAACAAAAAATGAAGGTTAAGTTTTATTTATAAAGACTATTCCAGAATATACTAAAATATTAATTAAATTAATAATTAGACTTCCTATGTAGTTGGATTTATTCAGTGATTTGAAATTTTTATTCCATTATTCCTTTGTGAATAAAAACAAATAGAATACTGGTATTTAATTTATTTCTGGCTGCACTGGGTTATTAGCAAGTGTTCCAAAATTCATCTTCATGTAGGAAATATCACATGGCTAGGAGCTACTTAAGAGATAACTTAGTCCCTGATCTGTCTGCTGCAGTTCCAGTATGTCAGATTTCTCAGTGAAAAAGATAAATCCATTTCACTTCTGAAAGACTGTTCATTACTGACAGGAAAGAAGGAAGGAAAAAAGAGAGATGCAGAGGAAAATCTAAACTAAGACACTGAAGATCCTTTAGTACTCAAAGGATGGTTGACTTATTTACTCAGGTCAAGTTTAAAAAAATGTTTTTGTCATTGCAATGTTGTGTCTCTTTCATTCGTAGCACTGAATATTATTATCCTTAATAGTTCTATCATTTAATGGCGTTCAAAAAGCAAAACATAATTTTGGAACCACCACATTATGTTAAATTTGCAGGTGTTACAAAATTAACATAGGTTGAAATGTAGCTGATCGTTTCACTCAATGTGCTTTTCTTGCTTTCTTTTAAGTTAATATATTGAGTCATTAATGGCTTTTATTTCTCTCTAGGTTGATATTTTTCAAACCTTGCCAATTACCTAGGTGATTGTTGTGTTTTCATTTGCTGGTATATGCAGCTATATGGAAACAGGCAGATAACACTACTGACCCAGAACCAGCCCTACTGCTACTCTTCAGCATTTTGCTTTTCCAGTTAGTCTACTCTAACCATCCTTGTATGTCTTAAGTTGCTGTGCATAGCTGAAGTCAAGGACAAAATGGCCCAATGTCTGATTGCGGGTTTGATTATTAACTGTACTAGATTCTCAAATTCCTCAGCTCTGATCTGTCCAGCCTCCCTGATTACACTTGCAGGGATAGCCAGAGTACTTTCTGGTGTTCCAGGACATCTATAAATCACAAACGAAAGAAAGAGAAAGAAGAAAGCTTAAAAAATATGTAGAATTAGCACTTGTAGTCCTTAGGAGTTTTCTTTGGCCTGTAACTATAATGATATTTAACTATAAATGTTATTTATTGTCATCTTAAAATCTCCTCCAACAGTTGTTTCTGCATTTCATACAAATCAAACCATGTATCAAAAAGTCATCAAATAGATCTGAATTTTAAAACTTAAACATAATGGAAAATGACAGTCAAAACATTTTGTAAAATACACAGGCATTTGTATATAGTTATCTTCTTGTCTTTGGAATAAATATGGTCAGAGGCAATCCCTGTAAGTACATAAATTAGTGTGTTTCTTGTGAAGAAGTTTTGTGTCCTCTTTCTTCCAGAGACAAGTAAATATCCCAGAGAAACTATTCTAAAGTTTACATTGTATATTTATGAAACTTGACATTCTTTTAGTTACAGATTCATCTTCCTCTGCCTGTTCAGATTGCAATTAGTCTGCCTCAAATTAGTCTGGTCAAGTCTTGGAAAGGGTGAGTCTGTACTTGCCTGTCAACCTGCTACAACCAATTCTGCAGGTGTATATGTTCCTACTAGATACATTGTAACTTCAAGTTTTCATATATTATGTGTTTTGTGCACATCCAGACTAATTCAGACTGCTTCCTTGGAGGGCACCTGGGAGCTCTCAGCCAACAAGCAAGAAAAATGTGGTCTTTTTTTTAGGGTACAAGTGAAGGTAGATATTTTATACCTCACTTTTGCATAACACCTTAGAGATTGGAATGCTTTCCAAGAAGATAAAGACAGTGGTTTCAAATCAGTCTGAGGAAATGGAAATAGTATCTTTTCCCTCTCAGCAGAACTCACATGGCTCCTTAGATACACCAAGGAAAACTATGTCTACATTGATGAGGTATTTGTATGCACCATGTGCGTGTTTTAAATCTGGTGATACAAATAGATTTCATTCTACTGCTGGAAGATCTTGACTAAATGTTGGTTGGTAGATCTAACAAAAACTGCATTTTCAATTAAAGAGCTTAAGGTAATTGCTAATCAGCTCAAGGCAATTTTTGAAGTGTAACAGGTGCTATCCTTCATGTATGTATCATTCTCTCTCTGCCTTTCGATCTGCATGCGTACAAGGACGGACATTTTTAGACAAGCTTCCTGTTTCTTGCTAGGGCAGTTAATAAGATGAAGAGTTTTTAAAAGCCAGATAAATTTATGCTTAGAATCACAGGATAGAAAATGTTTTGAATAGATATGTCTAAATACAAAATTGAATTTTACAGGAAAATGTAAGATTTTATACTGACAGAATTGTACATGATTTTCAGTTCTTTTATCTATTTTATCCTTTTTGTGCATGTGAAAGACAGATATTGAACTTGACCAAAAGTAAATAAAAGACAAAAGACCTTTTAGAAAAGTCCTTTGTTTAACATTGCTTCTTGCAAAATCATCCTGGAAATAAAACTCATACACAGGGAAACGCACACTGCAAATTTGTTTTTTTTAATGTTTGGAGAGATTAATCACCGAGTTTACCTCTTGTCCTAGAAATTTCCAGTGTCTAGAAAAGGTACTAAAGATTGGGTTTTCTCAGGTGGGAGAGCTTTTTGGTTTGTTGGGGGTTTTTTTACGTTTTTTTTTTTTTTTTGTGTTTTTTTGTTGGGTTTTTTTTTTTTTTTTGGTAAAGGTTTAGGATGAGCAAATCTTTCCTTCCTTACTTTTATGCTTTTTTGGGACTGCCATTGAAGAATGGAAGCAGTCACTATCAGGCCACACAGGTTGCTAACACAAAAGTGGATTTGGCTTTGTACAAAGGAGGAGAGTTAGAGCTGGCACTACTTTATCAAAATTCAGAAAATAGAATTGTTAGTTCAGCCAGCATCAGTGGCCAACAGCTGTTTACCTGGGATGCACCTAACAGCATTCAAATTGTATTTTACCAAGAGCTGTGGAAGCTTGTGTTCAATTATAAGGACAGTCATATGCTGACTTGTTGGGGTTTTTTAAAGTAATCATTAATACTCTGACTGGAATGAGATCTATGAAGAGAAAATTAAAGTTGTACAGTGTTCTATGAATTTTTTGTGTATTTATCACAAAATGAAATGCTTGCAAAACACAATGCCAAGAGTTGTAGCTCAGTGAAATTCTGGTTTACTTAATAAATTGTCATAAGTATTTGATATGCTGGATGTCTTTGATATAGTGGAAATCTATAGTGAAAAGAAAACAATCTTGTCCTTTGCCTGTGTAACTTCTAAGAGTGAAGCTCTTTCACTGTCTGAGAAATGAGACAAATGCTGAAATGTGAGTGTAAGCAAGAGTTTTACATTTCCTCCCAGCCTACTCTCTACCTACTCATGCCAGGGCTAACCCTGCACACCACTGTTTCCCCAGCACTGGGACCCGGCAGAGGACATTGATATATTGGTAGAAAACTCTTCCTGAAAAGGCATGTTACCTCCTTTGCCAAGAAAATCACACGAGCTGATAGATAGTAAAAAGGTGCTGTTTCTCCAGCATTCAAGCAGTAAAACTAGAATAATTTCTGCAGTTTATAAGGATTTTGCAAGCTGTTAAGGATTCATTGGTGTTGTGTTGAAAAGATGGGAGTTACAGAGTTTGACTATATCTGACAAGGCACAGGATCTTAAGGAAGTACCATGTAGTTTTATATGTTTCTAAACTCTATACATGTGAGTCCAAGAAACATGTGTCTTGGTTTAGAGACAAGTATCTGCCAAGGAAAACTGGAGTTTTCCCTGGAATGGAGAACGTAACCCCCCTTCCCTCCGAATTACTATAATTTTGCAATTAAGGGCTTTCAGGCAAAGATTTGGG
>VZUI01022331.1:0-43795 GCA_013401135.1 Cettia cetti
TTGCCTGGTGGACAACTCCTGCCGAGTGCTCCCCATAAAGCTGATCTTTTCAATAAAGAGCTGAATATTAATAAAGGCATCAGCCCTGTTCTTTTCACCTGGACTTTCTTTTTCTTTTTCTTGGGATTGTTTAAGTCTGCTCCAGACTGAAAGACACAGAGGAGCACCAAGGGTGTGCACCTGCAGCCCACCAGGGCCTGGACCTCCAGAGGGACTGACAAGAGACTGAGAGAGCCGAGATACACCCACGGCAAGGACTTTTTCAGTTTGCCATCTCACTTCAGAGCAACCAAAGGTTTTATAGTTCCATATTATTCATTCTTTGTGCTTGTGGGCCTTTTGTTTGTTAAATTTTTTTTTTCACTTTTCTTCGAAGAGGTTTTGTTTCAGACCAGTTGAGGGATGGGGTCATTTGGGTCTTAATGAAAATGATGAAAACTAGTTTTGCCCTTCTTGTTCTAGGTGGATGTTAGTGTCCAGGACCCTCAGACCGGGTTAATTCAGAAATTCTATATGTGGACAGTTCTCATGTTTTAATACCATATCTTTTTACCTAAGATATTCTACATTATAAGGGATTTTGATTCAGCAGAGGAATACAGCAGTGCGGAAAATGCAACACAATGATAATAACGCAGTTGCAGTACACAGTTGAATAACAACAAAAATCTGATTCCCATTCCAGGTATCTCTATGCTGATCATCACTGGGGTGGTTGGTTGAAGCCAGCTCATACTTGCTGCTCTGTTTGAAGTTTGTTTTGTAGGTTCTTCAGGTTTTATATCCCTTCTTTGGTCTGAGTCACTTGTACACTTCTATGATGCTCTAGCTGTTCTAGAATGACACCCATGCCTTTTTGATTGACTAATGGAAGAACATTTACACAACTCCTTCATCCATTCAACTTTCAGATCCATTGATTAAACCAAAAGCCAACCTCATGCCCCCTTTGTGTTTGGGTAAGTTCTGCTTTCTTTACAACAGCTGTGGTTTTTCCCTGAGCCTCAGGAAGACATCTTTGCCCATCTCCTCTGTGTCTTCCTCTACTGTGGGGGTTCATTGATCAGTTGTAGTTGATGTGACCTGACCCTTAGTGATTTTGCAGTTATTTCTACAGACAGAGGAAAAAAATTATGTTTAGATAGATCCACTTTAGCTAATGCACCAGTGAGGTCATCAGGAAGGAAAGCAGCAGGGATGGCACTGGCTGTTATACACATATCACACCATTCTGAAGAAGCAGGTAGCATAATGAAAATTCAGTTGAGGTCTATACATTATTCTAGCAGTGTAGTCAGAATGCATTTCCCATCGTGGATTTTTTTTATGGTTATCCTTTCCTGACACCTTTTTTTCTAAGTGTCTCTGACAACACTATCATGACAGGGTACTGGAGACATCAAACCTTTTGTCCGACCTGGTGCAGCTGTTCTTACATCCTTAATGTAATAGGAACACCACCAGGGTCACTAACTAGCATCAGTCAAACTTGAGAAGTGTTTTAATCCAAAAATCTTTTGAAATAAATACATTCCTTAAATGGGTAATAGCCATTTTCTTAGATTACGTTAGACAGAAGAGATGAACAAACCAAGACTGATGTGCTTAAACACAGCAAAAGTTTAGTTTAATTCCTTTCAAGCAAAGATCTCAAAGTAAATACTGATCTAAGATCACAGTATTCCTCTGGGGAGTATGTTTGACTCTGAATTATTCTAATAGCTTTACAAATGCATAAATAGGCTAAATGAATTATTCCACTGAACTCTGACAAAATCCTGTTATTACATTTGACTCGGAGACCTGAATAGACCACATATATGCGGTGCTTGAGTGAACCAGTGGTACAGAAACACAGTTTGGAGCAGTTGCTATCACAGCAAGGTTATAAACTTGTTGCTACAAGGTATGTCAATATATGTATTTATGTGGTCTACATTTAAGTGAATAAATCTGTATTCTTGGACACAGAATGTCTGTAATTTCTGTTGTATATGCAACCTTTTGTCCCCAGGGAAAATATGTATAAAAAGCTAAGTGGGCATTACTGGCTTTCTGAGACATGTCCCTCATCAGAAAATATATCACAGGAATTTGTAAACACCATAATTAGTTTTGCAAAATTTTGTAAAATACCATTATTTCTAGTGGTAGTCAAAAATTTTGTATGTGTTTTGTTAATTTTAGTTATTTTTTCAAACCATGTGCTCTTGGAGAACCTCTTACCAGAAATACAATGAGTTCTACATTGTGAGTGGCAGTTCTAGATTAACTTTTTTTGTTGTAAAAAATGTTGTTGGCAACTCCTCTGACAGATTGCTTTGAGTTTTAAGAGCTTCCATGTACATCTGGCAGAAGGACTGGGCACCACAAAAGATAAAACTTTCTAATAAATCTTTAGGAGACTAAAAAATCAAGTGGAACAGTTAAGTGAAATGAAGTGGAATGAGCCCGATCTTCATGGCATGTTGCCACAGTGTTCCCAAATGGCTCTAAAATGAAACAATGGAGACAAACATTGTCTAAAAGGAGACAATGTGTTTATCATGGAGTTATATGAGCAACCAGAGGAAAAAAACTAAAGGCAAAGATGAAATTAAATCAAAAGGGCCACATCCATATTACATTGCCACTGGTGCTAAGGCTTTAGCAGATTGTTGTGTATGACAACTAGCATTGAGAACAAGCAAATCACTTTTTTTTTTTTTTTTTTTCCGTGTAGGTCTCTTGCCTCATTGCCTCCTGTGGCAGCTAGGTAACGGAGATTACTTTATGCCCAAGTGGGAATGAATAGGCAACAGTGTAGAAGTTTGTTGGGAAGAAAAATATTTTGGCTATCTTCATTTCAGAATACAGTATTTTTGCAGAAATTTGAAAGCAGAGTCACTAGGTTGCAGGGAATTGCATGATAGAGTAAATAAGATAACAGTATATAGTTTGGATAACATTAAAAATAGTATTAATCTATTATTTTTTAGTCCTTTAGAAATCTCACATTTACTGTTTCTTTTCCACCTATGTCCAATCCATGGCAGTCTCTGCTGCTTTGGGGTTAAAAAAAACCACACTATTTTTCTTGGGGATAGCTGTTGGTGCTGAGGCCAAGATCATTTAGTGTTCTTCTGCTTGCAGCCTCTCACATTGTGAAGTTCCCACTTCACAAATGATATGACAGTGCTCTGACACAGAACAGTGGAAAACAAATCCTTACACTTCTGTTTCAGGACAGGTAAGACAGATATGATACTCTAAGTGTAAAGCACTAATAGGTTCCTTTGTCCCTGCAGCAGTGTCACACTAGGTCGGGAACTAGGCCTGGACAGTGAAAAATGGAAGAGCTTGAGAACAGAGGCTTGGCTAAAAGAGTGATGAAAACCAATTTAGCTGTAATCTGGCAGCTGTAAATTTAACTGTGATGGCAGAATATCTATAATTAGGAACAGGATAGGGAGGCAGACAGTACAGAAATAACAGAAGAGCTAGCAAGATTTTGGTGGAGTTTTCTGAATATGATGGATTATTCTAAAACTGAAAGAAAATAATGAAGACAGGCCAATTATTTTTAAAGTGTGTGATCAGGTACCAAAACTAGGTCAAGACAAAAATAACTCAGAGAGTTTTATCTAATTAAAAAAAAACACCCTGAATTAATTTACAACAACTAGTTGGGCAAGCAAAAGTACTTTCCAAACCAGAAGATGGTAGCATTAAGTCAATATGGTGTACTTTCGGCTTTCAGATGAAACTGCTCGGTGATCAATAAGTGCTTTCATTGTGTGTGTGACAGGAAAAAACTGGCATGAACTTGCAGAAATGCTCAGCAACAGGTATGAATGATTCTAAGAATATAAAGTAAACCAGAACAGAAGAAAGAAGCCTTGGGATTTATCTGAGATTTTGCCCATTGAGAGATGTGGCAGTATACACTTTGCTTATGCCATCTGCACAAGTGAGGAACTCAGTCCAGTGCTCCAGGCACTGCTATATTAAATATTGATAGGAATACACTGTATAGTAGATTTTTCCTTCTAAGGAACTGCTAAATACTTAATGAGGCGTTAGGCAGCTGAGTTCATCCTGAGTGGGTAATTCTTCCAGTAACAACAGTTTGTTTGCCCCTTGAGGGTTCATTTTTTTTACTACCTCGTACAACAAAATATAATTTGACTTAGGCTTATTATTTTGTAACCTAAGAAAAAAATATATTAATTGATTACTGTATTCTATTTTATCTGAACACCTTTGGAAATCTTTCCCTGCTCATAAATAAACAATGAACAAGTAGCTAGTCAGCATCTGTCTGATGAATTACAGCGTTTGAAGCACCACAGTCAATGTGATCTAGTCAATAATAGGCACAGTCAATGTGATCTAGTCAATAATAGGCAGCAGCAAAAAAGATACTAGCCTACCAGGCAGAAAAATTAGTCTTTCTGTTACTTTTAATAATTTCTTCCCAGCCACAGTGAATAGGACTTTCTAAACCTATGCTTCTACTGTGTCAAGAATGTCAGTACACTGTGCCAGTTGTTTGCCAGCTGTGTGTTCATGAGCTGTCAGCTCACTACTTCTTTGTTAAAAGAATTAGAGGTGGGGGGGGGGGGGCGGGAAAGTACTTTCTTCCCTGATAATTTTGTGTTTAAAGATGGTGGCAACTGGAAATGAGATCCCTTTATGTATCTACAGAGGAATACAAAGGTAGGAAACATTTCCTCTACAGCAAACTACTAATATTCTTCAGTCAGGCAGTGAAAGAAGAAAGTGATTCTGTGAATGGTCAGGAACACCCGCATTTGAGAAAGTGTATGTTTCTTTTCTGAAACTGACCTCAGGTGAGTTTTGACTTGTAGCTTGTACTAGAATAGAGAGGGAAATGCTCATGAGCAATAGTCACCAGTTCAAATCAAATCCAAGAAAGTCTTCATCCACAGAACATCCACAGACACAGAGGTCTTGTTCCAGGTAGACAAGACAAAGGCAAGTGCATGGAAACCACTGACAACCTGTGCAGGCTTTCAAAGTCACCTGTTACAGGCATGCTTATCTTTTCACTCTATCTATAGAGTAGCTGTTTCTGCTCAGTTCAGTGGATAAACAGGGGTCATTTTGTTGTTGATCTAATCTTTTTTTTAAAATCCAGTAAGCGTTTTGTAAGTACTTTAAGAGAAAACACGGTAGAGGAGTAGTAAGATTTTGTAGTTGTATGGAGGGATGTTAGGATACAAAATGTAGCAGGTTTTATGTAAGTTATTTAAACATTTGCTAGAATGGGTAGGCACAATCAGTTCAGTGCAGAAAACAAAAACACTGCTGACAATGCAACACAAGCTATGAGAGACTACCTCGTCTCAGATAAACTAAACGTTTCTATAGCTGAGTCACTTTCACTTCATATTACCTTACACAATCATAGAACATTACTTCATTGCACAAAAAACTGCTTGGTATTTCTGCTATCAAAGGATAGTCCTGTATACTGCAAAAGCCAGGCAGATTTTTCAATATGCCCTAGAGAGACATGAAGAGAAGGATTGTCAGAACATAAACATTTCATGAAGTAATAAATCAGTGTTACAGTAAATAAGAAAATCTGAGCATTGACAGACATCTCTCAAGTTAAAGAGGGAAGAAACTGTTTGGCTTGTATTTTTACATTTTACAAGTTGTACTGTTCTCCCAATACAATACATCTGAATATTAAGGAAAATAATTTATCTGAATACAATATACAAAACCTCAAATATAGCCCTCTAATCAGCTCATCCCAAGGCATTACCACCACAGATTAAGAAGGGATGATGACTATTTAAGCACAAGTGCAGAAAAATACAAGAATGCATATTTCAGATATAACAGGCCTTCCCTCCCAGGGCAACTTATCTGAATGGAGAAAATTTGTGGGCTTTCCTAGTAGTCTATAGGAGTCTGGGTTGTCTGAGTTGTCACTATAGCTACTGATCATGCTGACATCACCCTTTTACAAAAAGGTGCTGCTTTTTAATCTCTTCCCCTGTTCCATCTGTATCTATGGATAGAAGAACAATGTTTGCCATTTTCTGCCACTGCAGACACTCTCATCTGCTCTGCAGCTTTTCTCCTACTGTGGCCTTTGTCATATTTAATACAGGAGTAAATGTGGCTTCTCATTCACCCTTTTTTTTTTTTTCCTCATAGAGTCATAATTCTACAGAGAGCAACCTGATTACCTAGGAAACAGAGCACAACCCAGTAGGTTGCAAGCAGCTTCCTACAGTAAGACAGAGTGCATGTAGCAGACAGGACCCTTGCATTACCCTTTTAGGCTCTACTTTGAGTTAAAATGGAAAGAACATAAGATGAAACTAACCCTACTGGATCAGACCAAACCATTTAGGACAGTGTCTTGTCTGTGTCAGGGAACAAAAGCAGACAATAGGGGAAACTGCTTACAAACATAGTGTAAGTTTGTAAGGTGCTTTTCCCATGTTGGTGCTCTGTGATGCATCATGGAAAGTGACAGAAGCTGAAGCTTTCTTCTCAACCTAATGCAGAGGAATTGGTGCTAGAGGGAGATGAGGTTTGTGTACTTTTTTTCAGAATTCCCAATAAAAATAAATATCTAAGTAATGTTGGTGAAAATAAGGTGAGGAAGCTTCTGTGTTTACAGCTTCATGCTGTTCAGAGAGGAATATCAGCCTGTCAATAGCAGCTAAACCAGTCTGCAAGTTACATCAGTGATGGCAGCAGTTCTTAAAGAAGTTGCTTCAAGGATTTGTTTGCTTGCATAAACGTACATGTTTCTACTAAGTCTTCACCAACCTTGCAATTGGTGCTCACCTTGAAATACATGCCAACAACAGTTTGGTGAGGCAAACTTTCATGAAAACCACCAGACCCTGGAAGCAGTAACATTTAGAGACTATATGGCTAAAAAGCAGATATTCTGAACAGTTTCTCTGAGATGGATAAATTTTTGTAGAGGTTGTTCTTTACAATGTGATTAGTGTACTGGGTTGAAATGAATAAGCTAATAATTATGAAACAGTTGTTAGATAGTCTGACTGAGACAGTGTAGACTGGAGCAAACCTCGCCTATCAAAGATGTTAATAAACTGGAGGGCAACACAGAGAAGCTATTATGAAGAATCCTGTTGTTACGGTGGGGTACTGGAATGAACCACTATCAGCAGGTGTCTTGGTTTGGAAAGACAGGTATCTGCCAGGGAAAGCTGGAGCTTCCCTCGGAATGGAGAATGTTAACCCTCTCTCCCCAAATTATTATAATTTTGCCATTAAGGGCTTTCAGGCAAAGATATGGGAATAGAAATAACGGTTCTTTACTAGGAATTAAAAATACAAATATAGCAGTTTAAAAAATCAAACAAACAAGCAAGCAAACAAACAAACAAACAAGAAATCCTAGAAACCCTGACAGAGTCAGAAATATGACCTGACACCCTGTTGGTCAGGATGTTGGAAGTAGTCGAAATGTGGTTCTGTTGGAGTAGAGATGATCCTTTAGAAGGGTCCAGTGATGGCATGATTGGTCCAGTCTTTCTCTGGAATCCAGTGGAAAACAGGCTGTCCTGGTGTTTCTGACTCACAGTTTTTATCCAGGTAGGAATGGTTGGCTCTCCCCACTGGGTAGAGGATCTCACAATGGGATGATGCAATGTTATCTGTTATGTGGTGTGCCTTAATAGCCCATTAACAGAAGATATTCCCCTGGAGGGAGGTTGGGTTGTGGAAGAGATAAGGAATATTGCTCCACCTAGTTTTAACAGAAGGCACCTACCCCCTCCCCCCTGGAGTTATGAGGAATGGGTTATACTAGAGATAAAGAAAACATCTCCCCAGCCGGTTTCAACAGATTACAAATAGAATAAACATTTTTGGTTACATATTGCAACCCAAGACAGTGGGACAGAGTGTGAAAAGTATTAAGGAGAGAAAGAGGGATTCTGATGCTTTTAGGAGAGTAATGGCTTTAGCAAGCAAGTATGCAAGTAAGAATGATGGAGCTGTAACTACAGTGAACCCCATGGCGTATATCAGGTAGTTCAAGTACAGCAAATCGCACAGCTCAGATAAAACCCATCCAAGGGTTTCAAAGAAAATCAGCCTTTGGAAACAAGGGAAACAGTAATGAGGAAGCTGATTATAATGAATATCAGGACACAGAGCAAAAGAGGAAGCAATTGCTTTGCAATTAATATATTCTATTTGCAGGATTCTTTGTTAGAGTGGCATCACAGAAAGACACTCAGAAAAAAAGTAGTGCTGGTTCATCCTGTGACTCGATGATAACTCTGTCGTTATCCAAGTGATAGGCAGTCTGCTCTGAATTTCTGGTGAAAAGAGACTAAAGGAGGGAAAGTAGTTTAGAAAAACTGTTCTGTGCCTCAGCCACTAGTGGTGTCTACATCATAAAATTTGCCTTCTCTGTGGAATCAAGACTGATCATTATCCAGAGAGGATGACTATTTCTGAAAGATCAGCATTGCTAAAAACTGATTGTTTCTCTTTTCTACATTTCTCTACTAGGTTTCTGATCTTTGATCATCTTCTTGATTAGTTTTCTCACAGCTAGTGTATTTCTGTGACAGAATCTGCTGACCAGTGAATCAAGTCTGTGCTCAGAGACAAATGCATTCTGAGATCAGCCTGTGGTGCTTCGACATTGGTGTGTGTAGCAACAGTCAGGAAGAGCAAGAATCAGGAGGGATTGCAAGGTCATGCCTGGTGTCAGAGCTACTGTGTGAGCACAGTCACAGAAACTGAGTGGCATAGCATGTGCACCAGAGGGACAGGTTTCTTTAGGGAGACAAGAAGAGTAGGGAGGATTGCATGCTGTATAAAGCAGCTTCATGATGGGACAGCACTGGGATGAAATCTTTTGGTGGTCTTCGGATCTGGACTGATGGACCCTGGAGAAATAGAAATGAAAACAGTATAGAAAAAAACATATCATATGCCTTCAGCCACCTATAGTAATAGGGTAAAATGCAAGATTTTTTTCTAAAGTATTTAGAGAAAAGGCCAAAGGTCAGATGGCACTAAATCCAGGCCTAGACTTAGAGATTAATATAACATTTTTAAGTATGTCTGTAGGAGAAAGCATGGGCCTGTTGCTGAATGAGAAAGACAACCTAATTAGTAATAAAAAGTATCTTGGTATCTAAATGGCAGCTAGGAAGAAATGGAGGTGAGACCCATATGCTTCAATAATCTAATCAGTAACTTGAATGCTAAGAAAGTGATTTGTAAGTGATAGTAAAAGAGGGAAAGAGATTATTAAGCCAGAAATTTAAACCTCATTCTTAACAGACCTCCTGAAACATGAAGATTGGTGAACAGTTAAAGAAATGTAAATTCTGCGCATGGACATAAAAGACAAGTTCATTCACGAAGGTAGGCTGGGACTGAGTAGCAATCCTGATATCAATGCCTGGAAATGGCAGTGAATATCAAGCAGAAAACAAGCCAGCATTGCAGACACATCACAAATAAGGGAAAGTGCACACTGCCCATTTGGAAGAGCCTGGCTGGCAGGTCAAGGGGTGGGACTATACACACTTTCCTGACCCTTGTGAGGCTGCACCTAAAATAATGTAGCAAGTTTTGGGTTCCAGAACAAGAGGGGTAATGGAAACAATATCAGCCAGGAGCTAACAATATAGATAGGACCCTAGAGCGCATGACCTTCAAAGAGAAATTGAGAAAGATTGGCTTGTTCAGCATAACACAGAGGTCATCTGAAAGCAGTTTACAGTTGCTAGAAGAAATTCACAATTTCCTGATCCAAACTCTTTAGAAAAAATAACCTCAGAAGGAACAATAAACCCTTACTGCAACTGGAACATTCAGAATAAATGTTTGGGGAAACTTCCTAGAGAAGATGGTAAGTGCAGCACAGGAGTAGTGAGAGATTGTGCAACTTGAACAGGGAAAGAAATGCCATACCTGATCTACAGCTGGTGATGAATTCGCTTCAGGGGAGAGGCTGAACTAGACATCTTCCAGAGGAAAATTCCAAGAAACACCCTCTGAATCAATGACTACCTCATGGTTAAGTATATAATTTTCTTCTCACATTATATATTGTTTGATTTCCACTGCAGCAAATGGACAAGTTTAGATGAAGCTCAAATGCTGCTCTCAGAGTGTTCTTTTAAATCTCCCATGCCTTGAAGGAAGGACTAGCAAGGAAATCATGATTCTGTACCTTGACAGAAGAGCTATAGCTCAGGGTAAAACCTATTTTCATCTTGTTTTGTCCTGAATTCCCTTTGCCTATAAAAAGTACGTGTTTTTCTTTCCAGTGTCACTTCTTATGGGAGGATAGTTTTGAGTTAGTAGCAGCAGCAAAGGTCAGGAGATTAGGAAGAAAAACTAATTGCATGCTATAAACAACTCAAATATTCTCCATTCTGCACCAGGACTTTTATCAGCTCTTGTTTTATCAGAAATCAATCCATCCCTTCACAGTTTACTTGTTCATAGGATAAAAAAAATAGAGCTTGCAGTAGTAAATATGAAAACTATAGCTATAATTCATCAGTCTTCTTCTCTCTGATAAGCTTGTATCATTCACAATAGAAAATTCATGTATCTCTCATTTTACCAGTGAATCTGACATTTATTCTTATAAACCATATATACAGATAAACCTACAATACTGAGCCCACAGACATACTTGGAATAATTTCCCTTAGCAGTTATACTGAAAATACTTCATTGGTCATTTTTAGTTTGCCTACCTTCATCCAGCCTCAGAACCAAACTTAAATTGGCTGGAAGCACTTTTCTTTTCAGATATTATAATGTAACAATATTTGGGCCTCAGTTCTCTCTGTCTGAAAATTTTTATTGTCTTTCGTGTTCAGCATATGATTTGCTTGAACTTCAACATGCAACCCAGGCACAGACTTCTCAGATTTTTAACAGCGGTCTTCAGGATTTATTCATAGTCATCTAAGCTTAAAGCTCAGAAGACTATGTGTGATTCACACACACACACACATACCAAACCAAACCAAACCAAACCAAACGAAAACAAAACAAAACAAAACAAACCCCGAAAAACAACTAAAAAACCCCAAACACCATCTTCCACAATCCACATAAGGACTTTCCAGAAGACTGTTGTTTACCCAGCATCCTAGGATGTTTCTAGTGCTCCAGAAATGTGGTGGTAAGATCAGGCTCATGCTCTAGGACATATATAGAAAAAGAAAAGAAAAAGATCGTGCAGCTAGAACAGAGGAGAACAAAGAAAGGAACAACAATGCAAAGAGGTCTCTCTGGGGCTGAGCTTTGCTTGATGCAGTGTTGAGAAGTAAGGCCTGGGTCTACAAATGCTGCTTCCCCAGCTGACAGCACTGACCCATGGATTGTCCAGACTCATTTCCTGGGCACAGGCTCACATGGACCCCCAAGCAAACATCAGCTTCTTGCCATGGAAAGCATCTTTTCAGCTACCTCCTCTGTGCCTCTCTCTGGCCCCAGTTTGGTGCAAGTCCTGCTGCCAGAGGGACGCACCAGTAGCAAGGGAGTGCTGTCTCCAAGTGGTCCTGTTGCTAAGTGTAGAGAGGAGAAAGAGAGAGAGAGAGAGGAGACCTATCTGTGAAACCCTGATATGCCTGTTAATATTCTTTTCTCACCTGTCTCTGGCTGTCAATTTATTTTAACTTCTTTCTGTCTTATTTGATACTTGCTGCTGGATTTTTTTTCCTTTCTATTTTTCTTTCTGTATATATATATATATATATATATATATATATAAATATATATATAATTTTTTGTATTTGGAGGTTGTTAAAATTTAGTCTTTTCTCTCAGAATGTAGCCTCCTTGCCCTGTCATGAAATGAAATCATATTGAACAGAAATGCTTTACTTGGAGCTCAGACAGGAATTACAGACAGCAGTTTTAACAAGAAGGTACATAAGCATCCCCAGACCTCTTGTACTGCTAATGTGAGTTTCCTTATTCATGTTAAGATATTGACAATTTTCAAGGTAGGAATATTTATTGCTTTGCAACTTTTGTATTAAATGATTTGCAGCACTGTGAATGCCTCTCAAAGACAGAATTACATCTAGTCTTCTCACAGCCCTTGCTATCTAACCACCTACTTCTCCTTGCAATTTCAAAAAATTCCTTAAACTGTATTAAACATGTATTATTTATGTGCAGCTACAAGGGAGCAGAAAAGAAGTCCTAATTTTTGCAATGAGTTTCTGGTGATTTAATCAGTATATATTTGCAAACCACTAAAGCACACACACTATTTCCCTTCTGCTCCTGCTTTTTCTTCATTCTGTTGTCCACATGGATAATGCTGGAGCTGCTAATTCTCTACTTGCTTAATGCTCTTGCCAGAGCACGCATTACTAGAAAGACACAGAGGATCAAACCCATACCATAAGTAATCCAGCACAGCACCGGCTGAAGTCAACAAGAGTTGTGTCTCCCTATGCCAGGGCTGTATTTATTGCTAAAACCATCTCCAGCACAAAGATGCCTTGCCATATTTATTTTGTGCACCATGTCTTGTATAATCAGGAAAGAATAAGAGACAAAAGGTTTACACTGTTTTTTAATGTCTGCCAATAACAAGATTGGAGATTCACAGCATCTGAAGCCAGTCAGTTATTCAAAGTGCTCTTCAGCTGCACAAAGCACTTCATCTTAGCATTGCATCCAATTGCACATTTCAGGGGATCTTTCAATATGTTCTTCTAGGCAGTGCTAGCAAACTTAGCAATATGCGCTCTTGCCTTACTTGCTGACTGGCTTAAAAAATAAAATTAAATACATTTCTCATATGGCTATAATGTGAAATTCCCCACACCATTAAATAAATTGTTACTCTAGTTTATTGGCATTTTATAGGAGAAAACATTTCTTAAGCTAAACTTACTGAGTTATGTGGAACACTGTGCTAGTGCACACCATATTTTTTCCCCAATACATATAATATTTTTGCTTCTGTACGAACAACTCATCTAAGATAGAAAAGCAGCTGCCTCTCCATCTCTCACCAGAATAAACGAAGAGTAATTCTTCTGAAGTTAGTGGAGTTAAATCAGTGTACAGAAGAGAAAATCATGTTCTGCCTGATCAGCCCTGTAAAAGAAAACGAGATAAAACCTTTACTACAAACAACTAAGTTAGAGAAACTTATTTCTTACTAAGGTTTTTAATGTAGCTTAAGTGATAGAGCATGACACATAATATCAGTAACATTTCATGAGTAACAAAGAAAAAAATATTGCATGTGATGTGTATTTCTTTTTGCAGCAACAGCTATGAGAAATAAATTCTTTGAAACAATAGTAATTCTTTGTTAATGTATTATGCACACACCTGTGCATTCACATAGGTTAACAGGAGGGCTAAAAGGAGCCCTAGTGCAAATACGATAGCTAGAGTAGAGCAAACACAAAGGATAGTTATACTGAAAGACAGACAGAAAGGTTTAATGTTAGCCATTGGAGCTACTGGAACTGATACTTCGAGCTAGGGTTTCTTAACATTAAGGCTTCCTTCTCTCTCTTCCTGAAAAGCCTATTACATAAGTCTGGTTATTGGGTTAGACTCATTTAAAATCCAGCCTTGTGTCACCTATTTAGCTAACAGATGCAGATCCATAGATGGATGAATTACTACCAGCTTCAAAATGCTTGGCTCATGTAAGGGGATTGAGGTGCTGTATGATGCTTGGGATTTTTTATTTTCCTCTTGCTTTATCCACATGAGAAGTACTTTGCTAGGCACTAACTTGCTTGACCTTTCTGTCTCAGCCAGAAATTTTCTATTAAAAGTAAAAAATGATCCTAACAGAGAAATACCAAACATCCATCGTTTAATCTCTGGGGTCCTTCAAGCAATTTGAATGTCAGCATTGGAAGAAGCAATTTTTTTCTGTGTGCTTCAGTCTGATCTCCTACAGTTGTTTAAATTGGACTAGCAAACAGTTTTAAATTAACTGAATAGTAAAATAAACATGTTGTGTACAGTTTTTATAACACTTACACAGAGGAATATGACTGTGTAAAAAACCCCAAACCTAAAAACCATTATGGGGACTATAGAAGACATTCCTATCACACAATAATAAAGAAACACATAATATTAAAAAAAAAAAATCCCTCTGAATTCTGGTTTCAACAGGTCAGAGTCACAACTATACTAGAGGTTATTAATATAGTCTGGGTGAGAAAAATACTTTTGGAACCCTGCGGAACCCTATTCAAGTTATAAATAAATCATGTCCATCTATGCAGACCAAGTTACATGTATGTACATTCACAAGAACATCTTTACCCATACTGAGACCTGCACATGCTATAATATAATGTTTGGTAGGCCACTTGGAAAGGTAACACAGAATTCTTTGCTCTTAAAATGTTTATTGAATCTTAATAATTAGTCTCTAGGGGTTTTCCACTTATTTCTGTCCAAAGCAAAATCTCCAACAGTTTTTTTCTCATTTTTGGGAAAGAACCCCGAAAGATCCAACCAAAAAACCCAGCCTGCTGAGTGAAGATTTATTGGTTTAGACTTTAGAATCTAAATTTCTAATAGTTCTTTGGTGGGAGGCAGAACTCCGAACAATTTTATTGGTATTTAGAAATACCCAAGTAAAAATCTTCAGTGACCCCAGAGAAAGAAATCCAGTGAGACTGTGTTACATAATGTATCAACATAAAACTCATTTGACCATTTCTTATTTGTTTGGAGTCTGGCAAAGAAATCACCAGATAGTTCAGCTTTGCATTTTGTTTAGGATAAAATTTACCTAAAATCGCTCTGACAGAATTCTTATAATTACATGTTTTTATGTTAATTTGCAGACATTTTTATCAATGTGGCCAGCTTCAGGGAACCCACATGGAAACATGAGGTCTTGTCATTGCTCTAAAATGTTAAATCCTTTAAAACTAACTAAATATTGACAATGAGCTAATACTAAACATAAACATGCTAAAATATTGACATTCACTGCATTAAAGATCACCCCAAGTGAAGAACAGTGCAACACTGCTGTACTGTGAAGGCAGTGGTTGGACAGAATAAAAAGGTATTTTCCCTGTTCAAAGTGCAGTTTTAATTTCACCATCTGTCAAGGGCCAGATTTTACCTTCAGATAAACACAACCTGCCAAGCAGTTTTCTAAGTAGGTATACCAAGATTCCCAGGCTCCAGCCTCTCCTAGAAAATGTAAAACAGTCACACCAGAACACAAGCTGAAAGGGGAAGATTTAACTGGGTCCCCTGGATTTATTAATGTCAGTAGTTCATTTCTTGAAACAAGAAAACCAACAGGCCCAGCCTTTAGGTGCTGTGTAACATGAGTCCTTGTACCTGTTTAGAAAATCTGTTTCAAACTGTGGCTTGTGACACAGCAACTTTCCCATTTTTCTCCTTTGCTTTTGATTTTCACTTTCAGAAATAAAATAAAGAGTCATCTGTTGTGCATTAATTTCTAGATAGTGCCTCCCATATCACTGATTGCCAAGTTTTAAAAACAGAAAAATTATTCACATTCTGGATTTCCTTGAGGATTTTGGAGGTTTCTCAGCAGCAGAGCACCATGAAGAACTCTGTGACACAAAAGTAAGAGAAGTTAAGGAATGTCAAAGCTCAGTTTTATGAGAGGAAGTTCAACATAGAAAAGATGGTGTGTGATTTTGGGCTATCATGGATTTGCTATGCCATCTCCTCTGCTTCCTTTATTTTCTAAGGACAGTAATTCTTAGTCAATAGAATTGTACCAGACCCAAGGAATTGTTCCAGCTCTGGATCCCCATACAGCAGGAGAGCATGGGGCTCACCACAAAGTTCTCACTATGGAGAAGTCTTTCAAGCCTGTCAGTGAATTCTCTGCCAAGATTTCTGCAAAAACAGCTAATTTTTTGGGAACTCTGACAAAAATCTTTTAAAAATATTATTCCAAATTTCACTGACAAAATTTCACAGTGAACACGCACTGTCTGCAGGGATTTCATTTCTGGGGGCTTTAGCTCATGTCTTTTTTTGACCAATTAAGCTTGGCAATTTCTTCTTAAAATGATCTTTTCTTCTTTTCTAACAATCCCTCCACCTACTGTCCTTGGAAGTTCTCAGAATAGTTGGGGAAAAAAAAAAAAAAAAAAAAAAAAAAAAAGAGAGAGAGAATAAAGCCCCCAGTAAAGGAACACAAGGCACATCTGTGTCAGAAAACTCTTGTTAGTGATTTTGGAACCACCTTTGTCACTGAAATTTAAAGCAAGAATAACAAAACCCTATTATAAAAGAGGACTGAAACATTGTTTCTCTCTTTTACCTCTTTGTATTATCATGTCACTCTGATTCAACTAAAGCTGCACAGAGGGAGGAAACCACGGTCTCAATCTCTCTGATTTTTGTAGCAAGCCTAATTTTAGAATCTGTTGTGTCAAGTTTTTCTAAACCTGTCAGTTTAATTTGGCAGATGCGGGTTAATGGAGACCTACTGAAAGCAGGGTGAAAGTCTATCCAAGTAGACGAACATAATTCATGACTTTCACAATGCAGCAGTAAGGTAATAGATAAATGTCTCTTCCTTGAAGTTGTAGCAGGAAGCTATAGACAAAGGTACCTTTATAAGAAAAAAAAAAGGCACTAAAAAGGAAAAAACGTTAATGGCCATGGAAAGAGAAAAAATGCTGCTATGTTAGCTGGCCCCTTATCTTCAAATTCTGCTAAAAAGATCAAGACAGGTAGGGCAGCAGAAGGCACAGGCTTAGGCACAAAAAACTTTAAATGGAAGCAGAGCACTTCAGGCAGCATGATACAAATCAGCAGTGGTGGAAGAAGCCTTTCAAGAAAATAATTTAATATTTGTTAAATAATTTGTAAGAATTATTACAATATTACTTAGCTCAGTTCAGCCCCAGACCGCCAGTGACTCACGAGTCCGGAAAATGCTGTCCTGACTGGACACTGGTCCATTTGGGTAACTTAATACATATATCTAATGTAGAGAGCTGAGGGATATTCAACTTTGTAATTACATTACATTACATTAATTCCATAGTGATTTTCATTCTGGAAATAATGATGAGCAAAAGTTCACAGCAACAGACCTCAGGACAGCAAACCCTACAAATTTTGTGTCCTATTGGGACAGTTCAAATGCTATTTGTTTCTCTACGATCTCAGGAAGAACCTCAGGGATTCATGCAGGTTCTCTGAATTACTCATTAGAGACCATCAGAGGGTCCTAGTACTTCACATTGCCTCTCACAAGGAACTAGGCAGAATTTAGAAGGTTATAAGAGACCTGCTTTCCAAGAACTGCCCTCTTTAAGATAAGGCACAAAAACCAATACAGCCATTATCTGAAAGGATATTTGTGCTGGCAGATACAAAACCCCAAAAGACGCAGTCTTCTAACTTGCTTGAGAAAATAGAAGGAAACAAGCTGTGCTTCAGTTTTTGATAGTTCACTCTGTAAGCTCACCTGGAAAAGAAAGCATGAAGAACTACAAAGGAGTTTTCTTGTATACACACAAGTCTTGTCAGAAGCAACCACAACACACTCCAGAGCAAGTAATCACAGCTATGATGTGTATCTGACAACAAAGCAGGGAAGAAGGGAAGGGAAGAACCTCCCTCCTATATAAAAGTCATGCCAAATTGCACTACTAAGTACTGTAAAAGTCAGGCCCTTTAATTTTTGTTAGAGTGAAGGAAAAAATCTTTACACTCGCAAGTATAAGCTGCAAGCCAGCAGGGAACCACAGTACAGCACCCCTCTGGAGGCTTGGATCGTGAGGCCCTAGGCATGTGATTAACCATGTTATCTCCGTGCAGCTTTCCTTTGTCACAAAAGGACATCTCAGTTATGAATGTTGTTCCTCATATGCCCCAAACTGAGGACTTTTAGAGCACTGTGACAAAAAAAACACCAAAACCCACCAACTAAAAGCCCAAAACTGCAGGAGAGAAGTGAAATACAGGCTTACAAATCTTAGTGCTTTTGGCAGTCAACTGGCCTTCACTCATATTAAATAGTTCTCCATCTGGCTTCCCCATAACCTGGGAAAATGCAGAAGTGCTGGATAAACCCTGGGGCAAGGTGACTGCATGCAATGCGGTAACAAGTAATATGTGTGAAACAGTTTAATCAGATCTATGACTGTTGTACCATTATTCATCTGCTTATCATGAAAGACTTTGTTTACACTTCAGAGAATTCTGAACAACTTTAGATTTTCAGTGCCCTAGGTATGAAGTGACCCTGCCATGCACAGAATCAGCGCCTGCTCAGCATGAGATGCTCCTAGCATATTGAGTGACAAAACCAATCAGTGAAAGCAACTTGGCTCACTAATAGAACTTACATACTAATGAATAATATTTAGGCAATATTTTTGCTATGTAAGTCACTTTCATCCTGTGTTGAGCTCAAAACTCTTTGGAATACCTCGAGTTGACAGTTTGGATCATAGAATTACAAAGAAAAAGGCTGGAGGGTCCTCAGGAGGTCATCTTTCCTCCCCCCATGCCCTAAAGCTGAAACCCCAGGGATGCTAAGCATTCAGGAGTGATTATGTCCAATTCTATGAGAAGTTTGCCTTTCAGACATGCTAAAGGGCAGAGGGCAGCAAGAACAACTCTGATCGGTTGTACCCTGCTTGAGACATTCACTGTTGTGGGTTAAGGGTCAGGGTCTATCCAGATTATTTTCCATTGTTGCCTAAAAAGGAAAGGCCTCTCTGAATACCAAGAAATCGCTTTTAAGCCTTGATTTAACAGCACAAGATTTGCTATGCTGGATCATGGCACGATTTCCACTGAGAATGGTTTCCCTCCTAATTCGGCAACCCACACCAGAGTCTTCAGAAGGAGCTCCAATGTGTACAAACTGGGAAGACACCCCAAGTGCAATGAACACACCAGAGGGTGTCTTCTAGCTCACAGAGCTTCTATACTATGGTTATTGCTGTTCCAGTTTGCAAACCTGTAAATGTTGTAAGCTGTCATAAATTTATAAAGATCTTTCAAATATCTAGAGTAGTTAACCTTGCAACATCAGTGAACTCCGTAAACTGGCTGTTCCTTAGGAGAATCATGATTTCCATGTTTGTGTTGAGTGCGCTTGTACCTCCTTGTAATCTATCATGCTGTGGGGCAAAGGTAAAATAAAGTTCCCAATTTTTCCTTAATATAAATGCCTAGCAATTATTTGGAAAACTTCACATTTTTCGTCAGTGCGTTTCCTCATGACAGTTAAACCATCTTTTTCTACATAGTTTCCTCTCTTGTCTTACCATTCCTCCAACAGGCTTTTTTGTCTGTCTCAGATTTTATGCAACCCCTGCTATTGCTCTCTTCTGTACTAGGTTTTACTAGCATCTGTGGGCCAGATGTAACAGAGGTCTAACCAGTTCCATAGCACTGGTGTCAGTTCTGGAGTCAGAGCTCTGCATTTCGTCCAGAAACTCCTAGCTTCCAAAGCTGGAGTTAAAGCAAGAAAAAAAGAGATAACCAAAATGTGATCCTAAGCCATGAAAACTGTCAATAGCTATACTTGCTCTTTAAAAATTAATTGGAACAGAACATGAGCTTGTTTAAATCCTTAAAATTAGTGTAACTCTTCAGGGTCCTTAACCAGAGCTGGAATGAGCTCGCAGTCCCACTACCTTACACAAGCTCTAGCTCCAAAAGGTGATTAATCCCTCTGAGAATACCTGAAGCAAGATACACCCTCCACAGCCAGGCAAAGGTGGAGAAGTACTTTCTGCACACTGATGTAGTATTTATAATACTAGATTCCATCTCTTTCAGTGACACAAGTGGTTGTTATAGTGCTAGCAATGACATCTCAGACATGGCTGCATAGCAAGTGTCTTTCCAATTCAAGGCCCATCACCAGAAATCACATGTTAGGGTTACCTTGGCGAGGTTACATGACAAGATCCTTTGGGGATACATCCACAGGAGAGACTGGGGCACATATCAACAAGCAGTCTTTCAGAACCTTAGCCCAGGCATTTTCTTGGGTTAAAACCTATTTTGCAAGCTTGAATTCAATGCAGGAGAAGAATTAGACACCTATGAATTCGGTGTAAAACTCTGAAAAACATTCGCTGAAGTGAAACAGGAAATGTTGAGGAAGGCTTCGGCAATTATTTATAACCATAAATATAAGGTCTGAGGTCAATTTCAAAGTCTCCTAGCATGGTCCATGCCATGATAAAATATGGGCAAAGCTATGTGAATTTGACAGTCTGAATCTTTGGATTAAATTCTTTTAACCTACTTGACGGAAGCCATATTTATAGAAGAGATGAAAGTGCTGCTTGATAAATTTATGGCACATTAAGCTGTGTTTGCTATTTTACTAAAAAACCCCCGAACTCCCTGCTGAATTAAACCTAATTCTTTTGCTATTTTCTGGGGTATATGTTAACTAGAATAATAGTTCATTTTATTCCCTAATTAATTTTCTTTAGAAAAATTCATTGCACAATACATCATATCTCAATTGTATTTTTTTAAGCTTTACAACACTTTAATACCATTAATAAATTAATTTTTATTGCCCTTTCAGAAATGGCATAGTGCCATGGAAGAAAAATCATTCTGTTATTTTCTGAATATTCAGAGCCACAGTATCCAGTATTGATGGTTTCAATATATGTCATCTCTATGACCAGTTAATGGAAAGACTCTTCTTAATGGAGGACCTGATCCAACTTCAGAAAAAACAAAAACATTAAATTATTGCTGTCAGATGTCTACAAGCTAGACTATTTTTTCTCAAGTCTGGCCAATTTTGGCAGGAAAAAAAACCCCAAACCCAACAAAAAACAATAAATAAGCAAACAGGAAACAAACCAAAACCTAAACTGAACCCTACCCAGAATGCAGTAAAAGACCTGAAAGACAGTAACAGGACAATCAAAATAATTCTCCAGAATTTCAAAAGTTGGGATCAATAAAAATGCATACACTTACCTTCAGAACAAGTGGAGGAAGTCTAAGTTAGTGTTGCTGACTTGCAATTCATGCAGAGAGAGCTCTCAGGATGCATATGGCAAGTCAATGGAAATTTTGATGAAGAAGTGAAGACATGGGAAATGTTGTGGGGAAATATCAATACATTTTGCTGGGTAATGGCTCTTCTAAAACTACAGAACTGTATTTAATTCTTGTTAAAACTGTGTAGGTTCACAGCTTTCTTCCCTCAATGCTAATATTCTATGAAACTCATCCCTTTTCCCCCCGTACTTCTCTGTGTTGTCGCCCTACTCAAAACATGAATTGAAGATTTTCTCGGTTTTTGTACTTCACTCTTATTAAAGCAAAAGTACACTTATATTTTAATAACAAGCTTTCAACTTGTCAACAAACTCATTTTGTTCTTTCCTCCACCTCCTCCATACTAAGGATGTTTGTTTTCACAATAACAATTAATAGAAGCAAAAATTTTTATGATACTGCCTAGGATCAAATATTCAGTTTTTAAAATTCAGACTATATATATACAGATCATATTACCCCTGGGAAAGCTTTTATTAATCTCAGCATCAGAGCTATTTCAACAAATCTACCATAATAATGAAAAGACATCACGTTTTGCTTTCAGTAAATTTACTATTCTTTGATAAGGTTGCAAACAACTGAGAAGTAATTGATCTGTAATTAGTGTGGCAACTGCATAAGATAGACTGCACGTGGATTTCATCATTTTTCTGTCCAATGCTGTGCATCCTTCTCTGTAATATTAAATTATTTAGCTTCTCTCTTCAAATACAAATTGTTTCATGCATCCTCCATTATTTTAGGAGCTCTCCAAAGATGAGAATAACATTTAAATGTCTGATTATATGTCACCAGCAGAATTATTGCCAGAGGAATCATTTTTCACACATGCCTTGCCATCTCCTTACTTAGAAAGCCGTTGTCTGCCCATGCCTGTGAATGGAGGCAACAAAAGCCCATTTGATCTGCACCCAATTATCCTTATTTGTCACTTGGCTGCGCTAAGCTCCTGATATATATGATTGACTAGCTGAATCCTTCAAGAGCTGTGGAAACTAAAAGGCACAATCTTAGTACACCATGGCTGTGGAGCAGCGCCACTGCCATTATCAACATTACAGTTTCCAATTACTCAGGCTCTGTCAGCCACCCATTCCAAGAATATGCTGCAGGTCATCACGTAAGTCCACAGAGAAAACATTGGCCTTCTGACACACTTTTTTATAGTTGGACTTTTGTGTAGAAGCATATGAAGCACAATTTTTTCAGTGCCGTATTTCTTAATTTTGAAGACAGGGGAGAAGGTAACGTGGGTGTTCATTGACCTGAGAAAAGAAGTTTAATTTATGTAATTGAAGACATAATTTCTTCAATAGATCAGGAAGAGAGAAATGACATTACCCTTTTGTAGCCCAGCTTCATTTTATTTTCATTAATAGTTACATTCATCAGTTCACCAAGAAGTCAAAAGGAGAGCCTGTCCTTTGAACTCAGAAGTGTCAGGACAGTTACATATTAGTTCATATCCAGACTCTGAATCTTTATTAATTTCTGCAGTATAACAGACACAGGAAAATGAGCAGAACAGAATACCAAGTGAAAGTGCTTCAACGTTGCTGTATATATAATGACATGATAAAGTTTTAGATATTGGTTTCTATTCCATTTTTTATGCATTCCTACTTTTTCTCCACAGCTGTATAACCAGAAAGAGGTTTTTGATGAGCTAATGTGACTGATATGGTGTGTTGCTATTGTAAAACATAACAATTAGCAAAAATGCTTCATATATTCATCTCAGTATCTATTTTCCACCAGCTAATTTCTTTTGTTAATTGCCTTAGCTTTGTCTTGCCCTTTAAACTGTCTCACAGTGTCATGCATAGCAACAGAAATGTCTTGAAATTGTTTCTTTTTCTTGATCACTGATATATTGACACCAACAGTCCTGCCCCAGCCTGCTGGGTTGATAACAATCTATTTTCATTTTATGCATGCTTTATTTTTCATGTTTGTGGCATTTAGTACTTCAGATATCTCTTTTTGTAGCACCCCCCCCCTTGTGAGTCACATCTTTCCATACTGCTGTTGGAGAGGGGCTAGCCAATGTGGGCAGTGTTTATTCCTGCCTTCCTCTGACAGCATATGCTTTGATGATTTGCACAGCCTGTTTTCTAGTAAAAATTACACATGTGATGAGAAATAGACAACTTTCCAAGTGTCTCATGAGCTCTCTGTCAAGCAGAGCTTTGCAGATGGTGCTCAGCTTGGTGCCAGGTTTTCCTTGACTGGAAGAGGCTAAGTAGGCCAGTACTGAAGTATGTTTGTGGCAGTTGTCATTGCACCCCTGAACTTGTGACAGGAACTTTGACAAGAATGTATTCCTGACATATGTTAAATTAAGGAAAGTCCTAAACCCTAAATATATTCATTTACGTATTTTACTTACTCAAATATTTAACATTTTCTCTGCCTATAATACCTACAAATCTCCCTCACTCTGATCCTAATCTTCCTTTTTAATCTCTTAGCTAAGCAGGAATTGCAGATGGCAAATTCATGCATTAGTTTGCTCAGTTGGACTGCACTGTAAAGTAAGAAGCAAGAACTCAAGCCATGGAAGCCAGATCTTTTGTACTTCCCAAAGATTTACCACATTATGAGTTACAGATTCTGTGGTACAGCCCAGAGGACAGAATTCACACAACTTTTCATTCACCTGGACTTTCTGTGAAATGCGATTATGAAATGGAAAGGTGAAACTGGAGGGTGAGCTTTTTGAGCAAGTCTCCCTACACAGAGGAGCGTTGGCAGCCTCAGAGTTAGTGAGATTTAAGTCAAATTAACTTGAAATATATTAATGAGAAAGAAAAAAGGAAATTAAAAGAAGCTCTAATGACATATGTTGTAAAGCTCTTTGTAGACCCAAGATGCTTAGAACATGGAATTAGACACAGGAAGAGGAAAAGCACTAAGTGTAAGCTGTTTTACCCTTTGCTGTCCCTTGGTTTAGTCAAGCTCAGCCACACTTCAGCTCTGGTTGCATAAAGTACCCTGCCCTTATTTGACTTCTCCTGGGCTCTACTGCTCAGACTTATCATGGAAATAAAACGGAAGCTGAATCTTATTATGATAGACTAACGGGGAACTGGCAAAGAGCCTCTGAACACTCAACAAAATAGTGATGGTGGTGTACTGCAGGCAAGCACAGGAAGTCTGGTCTGAGGCCAGGGAAGTGTGTGAAGGCACCCCTCATGTCCACCCACTCCCCTTGCCTTGTGTGGGCACTGCTGAGAACCTGCCTCCTCTGCCTGGTGCTTGGGGGCTTTTTAAATGTGAAACCTTCACAATAGAAATTGTCCATGAATTTGCCACAGTCTCCAGAGCCTGTGTGTAGCCAGCAACTATAGGTTAAACCTGTCAGACCTGATCTCAGACCAGTTCCAAGGGGTAGTTCTTGGTTACCAATTAAAAAAAAAGTTCTTTGTGCATTTTTTCAGGACTATGATAAGAAAAACAGATGTATAAATACACAAAGATTAGCGGTTGGCTCAGGACATTGGTAGCGACAATTGGGTTACTGATTTAAATCCAGTCTGTTCAAATGACCCAAATTAACTACCAAGCAACTGACTGATGGACTGTGACACAAGTTTAGTGCCCCTGGTCTGGAACAAAAGGGACAAGTGTTCCCAAAATCCCATTGCTGACACTGCAGGGTGGCAGGAAGGAGGCTCCTGGGGAGGCTGTAAATGATTTGCACAGCAGGACGAGGAGGACAGTGAGTCTCTGTGCAGGCCAAGGGGGAGAGGACATGCAGGACCCTGTGGGGCTGAGGGAGAAGAGAGCACTGCCAGCTCAAAGACAGGAAAAGGAATACCTTGGGCTACCCTCCATCATTGAGTAAGAACAAATTTTTTGAAAGACTGAAAGCAAAGTTATACACAAATTGTTTCCATAAAATGAAGGGAAGTGGGATAAATTCACACAGCAGTTGCATAGTGGAATGGAAAACCATGAAAGCCCTACACATGCACGCATACACAGAGCCTGCCAAAACAAAATGTGATCAAAGCAAGAAGAAGAAAACATATGGACAAATTCTTAGCAAAAGAAAAGTGTAGGCAAGTTCACTGACCTTTATTTTAATTTTCTTTAGTTCTCAGCTTTATGAGGAGTGCAGGAAATGGAATGTGTTAATCCTGGCTGATACAATCTTCAAGAAAGGTGTAAAATCTCCCCAAACTAGAGAAAATTGAATGCAGCCAGAAGCCTGTTTAATCTGCTCTCCCCCAGTGTCCTTCTAAAAAAAGTTCTCCTGATGTTCTCTCAGGGGCCACCAAATAAGTCAACAAGGAACTTGCAGTGTGGCAGAGAGCTTTTTTAAAAAATATATTAATATATCTCATGGAAAGATCACGTCAAGGAGATGAGAATTTATTTGAAACACTGGGGGATTTTCATAGGGTAATGAAGAGCTCCAAGGTTTTTTGTTTCCCTTATTTTTTGATGTTGTTGTGGTGGGTGGGTTGTTGTTGTGGTGGTGGGTTTTTGAATTTATTTATTTTTCATTGTTTTTATTTATTTTAATTTATTAGCTGTTGCTCCGTTTCCAGTGTCTCTTTTATTAACACATCATTTGATAGCACAGAGCTGTTGGGAAATATTGCTAGGAAGTGCATTGGCTGGGCATTTAAACTGACTTCTGGAAGTTTATATTTGCAGTTTATCTTGCAATATTTTCAATCTGCTGTTACATAAACATGAACTTTGAGGGAGAATCTGAAATTTTCACATGAATTTTTCTCTTTTGCATCACAAAGTATAAATTTAAATCAGAGAGGTTCAGAGGTTCCTTGTGAAATAGTAAATTTTACACCTATTTACAAACAAATGAATAATAGTAACAAAATAGATGAAACCCATGCCAAGGACATAATGACAATAACCCACATCCAGCTTCAGGCAGTACAATAAGTATAAACTGTGGCATTTCATCGTGGAAGGTGCAACATAATTCCCTTCTTATCACCCCTGTAGGAGTTTTACCACTGTCTTTGCAGGGCTAGGATTTCATTCATGGTTCATGAGAAGCAGGGCTGCCAAACTCAGGCTGACAGCAGAGCAATGCCTTACCTGTGCCACAAGCATGGATGGGTGTACTGTGCTTGAAACAATCTCCCAATGAACACTGACTTATTTAACCTTTATTTTACCAAACATTCCTGAAGACAAGCCTGGTGGGCTATTGAGCTGTTTTGCTTTGGCCAGACATTCCCCACACAGAGATTACCCAGTCGAGCTCACGAACTGCAGTGATGAACCCTCTGCAGAACTCAGGGACACACACACATTAGACTGTTTATGTCTTGAGTTCATGTCTTAAGCTGCAGTGTAATTTCTTAATTGATAACCCTCTGATTTAACTATTGTGTGACTGCCTATAGAAATTTTTGTCTAAATAAATTTTTCAAACAACAAAAAATTTCAAGGACTTATGATTTGGCCTTTTATTAGATGGCAAGTTTTTCTTTGATTTTTGCCTGGAGGTAGTACAGTTCATTCTCTTATAATATGGGTGATGTTAATTATCATGCCAGCACATACTAAAGAGGTTGTGGTTTAAACTGACCACTGACCTTCTGATCAGCCAACACAGTGGGACCGCAGAAATAGAAGCATGATTGAAAATCTAGGTATTAGTGACTAGAATAAGAGGGTTTATAGGAAGGATCAAGGTTTTTCAACTAAATCTTCCCTTCATGCTGCAACTTTATTTTAATGAGATGGATTTATTTTGGTTTATAAATGCAGTAACTGTTTTTACCTAGGAGCTTTAGAAAAATTTGGAAATAGAAACATAATTTTTGCATTTTTTAAAAAATGAGAACTTTTTTTAAATTGTGCCTTTTCCCTCTGTTGCTCTGAATAAAATAAAATTAAGTAAAGTAAAATAAAATAAATTAGATAAAACAGAACTTTTTTTCTTTGCATCATCTCATTCTTTTATGCTTACCCAGTTTTCAAATATTATGCAGTGTTTTCAAGTTGCAGAGCAAAAATACTTCATAATCTCCATCCTTTTGTCACCTTTAATAAACATGAAAATGTATGGAATATGGAAAGGTGGAGAAAAGTAAAAATGGAAATATTAAAAACTAGCCTGCCTAGACATAGGCAAAAAATTGAAAAAGCAGAAAAAGGAGGAAAAGGGGAAAAAACCCCAACCAAACAACAACAACCCCCAACATCTGAAGCTATTCTATTAAAAAAAATTCGAAAACCTGAGTTTCATAGAAAAAGTTTGGATTTAAGCATTAGGTAGGAGAACTCTACTATATGTTCTTTTCCCTTTGTAAGCTGCAATTGTCAAGGCAAAAAACCATCTTCAACTTACATAAAGCAGCATGCTGAGAAGGTATGATGACATTATAATGCTGCACACTGTATCCGTACCAGACATTCTGGAGCTGCTTTTTTGCTATTTCTGTCACAGCCCTCCCTCTACCCTGCCTTTTGCTCAGTATGTTAGTGCAAAATTTTGTTAGTGCAAAATTTTGTGAGGTAACATTCAGGGACAGTAAAATTATTTCTTGTTACCTCTGACCCACATTATATGAATGAAAAATTTAAAACAAAACAAAATTCTTTTGGAAGTTAGCTAAAGAAATTTAAACAATATGTAGTTTCTCAAAGAAGAAAATGACAAAGAATATTAGTTCAAAGAAAAGAACATGCATATTTCAAGGTTCTGCTTTAGTAGATATGTCCATTAGCAAATTCAGAAAGGCTCATAAACCTTACAATATCTCCGTGTAAAAAATAAAAACTGAATATATTGGTAGAAAAGATATGATATAAAAGCTGTTCATTCTTGTGTACTTTCAGGTACATCAGGATGAATTTGTAATGGTTTTCATTTTGCATACATTCCCACTCATCCACAAGGGTAGACATCCAGTGGCCACATTTGCGTGGGCAAATGAGCAACTATACAATTAATGTTATATGATCTAGGCTCAGAAACTGTGTGCTGAAAAGTCTATTGTCTCTAAAAAGTATGCCTTTTGAAAATGTGACAATAAACCATCTGTTCTCATGTAACACAGGAAAGAATCCCCTTGTTTTAGTCATTCTGATAAACGAAGGAAACCTCACCATTAAAGAAATCACAGTCATCTCTTCTGGGTTTAAAGAGAGAGGATGCAACAAAAGCATCATGTAAATTGCATTGTCAGGACTGAAACACACAGCTGCATGCACTTGCTACAGTTGTTGAACCTTTAAAAGTAAAGAAGGAAAAGCAAATTTGAATGAATACTCTAAGGCTTTTAATAATGTAACAATTTTCCTGGCTAAAATAGAGTTCTAGAAATGGCTCCCAGAGCTAGAAAAGCCGTACTCTTAAGATGTATTTGTCTTCCTGGAGATACCCTAAATAGGCTGGTTTCCCCTTAATTCCTTTCCTTTTAGGTGATACAGGAAAACACATTTAGCCTGAAGACACATGGAAGAGAAACTGAGAGTCCTCCTGTTTTAGCAGCTCTCGTTCCAGTATCTACCACAGCCCCACCCTGGGTGTAGTGCTGTGAATCTGCTTTTACCTCCTTCCAGCTTTGGACATGGAGGTCACTGTCCCTCTGTTGCATTCTCAGCTTACCAAGCTGAAGAAGAGATCACCCCCAAATGCCTGTGTGCAGCTTACAAACCTTTCACCTCTGAGCAATGCATTGTGCCTGCTCCTCCTGCTGAGGAACACGTGTGACTGGTTCTGGAAGGCAGGAGCATCCTGTCCTTTCACAGCTCACCCAGCAGAGTTACTTCACCCTATCTGAGGTGCTCTTTTCCCTGCTATTTTCTCTGTTCATCCATGTGTGAATACAGTGAGACCTGACATGATGTTCTTACATTTATACTATCAAATTTACTGTTTTATGATGGCTCATCAATGAGTTTTACAGCTAAGATGTTTGTTCAACCTCTCCTTGCATGCTGCTAAAACTGTGCTGTTTTAATAGCTGGGAGCCCACAAGATCAGATCTCTGCTCAAGAATATTTATGTGTGGTAAGAGTATTCAATTTGCCAACAAATGAGGTTACAGTGCCTTGTAAGTCATTCATTTTGATGTTTATTTCCTCTGGAATTGCTCTCAGGGGTAGATCTTCCTTCCTGTCAAATGGCTCCATATTCATTTCTCACCAGCTGTTCTTCTGTATCCCTGAATGTTTCCTGGACTGAGAGAAATGCATATTCCCTGATTCACTTGATTGCAACCTGTGACAAAGAAAGTAGAGCCCAGTCTATGGCTTTAATCAGATGCTATGGGAGGAAGGGAAAGGAGTTTTGGGAGAAAAAGATTGAGAGAGGGTTTTTTCCATTTTTTTCTCCCACTCTTTGACCTTTTCCTTTATTTTTCCTGTGGGTGCAGGTTAGGCAGAAGGTCCTAGTGCAATTCTGATCATTTAGTTCAAAGCCAAAAAGTAGTTTGAAGCACTGTGAAGCACTGTACTGTGTTGGTAGCAGATATTCCCTTTCTTTCACCTCATCTGCTCTAAGCAGGGCATTGCTGTTTAGAAGAAGACTTATATAAATGCCTACATAAAGCCTGCAGCCCCCACTGACAAGATGAACAAAATCCCTCCAAGCTTAACACTGAGGAAAACTCAATCAACTGAGCAAGGTTTGTGTGTCACATACTGGCTGCCTAATGTAGCTCTGATTAACACACTCCTATGCTGGAACCAAGTCCTGAGTACAGGCTGATTCTTTGGAAAAAAAAAGAAAAAGAAAGTAAATGAGGACAACAGACCTCTTGCAACGCAACTGTTGTATAAGCTCCGAGTCCCAGTTTTAGTGACTTTGTGCTGCTCCCTTTTTATTTTATTTTTTCTTTCTGTGGGTCTTTTTGCCACTAATGAAAACAGAAATTGCGATGCATGCATGTCTTGATATCTTAATAGGTTTTCTACTCTACTGGGACACCTAAGCATCTTGAAAGTTTAAGTTGATATACAGTGTAACAGTAAAAAATTAATTATTATTAAGGGTTAACCAAGGACCTGAGTGGTAGAAACCAATTCAGTTGTGTATAATTAGAGAGTAGCTACCTTGTAATATTGAAGCTGTAAATAGCCCCAGCAGGGGCCCTGACAGAAGGCTGAGGTGTTTACAAGGCACAAGAGATGCTGCCTCAAAGTACATAATTCCTGTTGCCACAACTATTGCTGATATAATGGATGTGTTCATTAAAACCAGACAATTATTTCTTTATCCATCTTTCTCTATTTCAGGCCCCTCCTCACAGGAGGGAGGGGCAGCTCCCTTTCAATACACCTTTTTTTTTCCCCAATCAGAGGAATATTAAAGGATTGCTTTATTGATTGTTAACCAGAGGTCTGTCCTCCACTGGGAAAACTAACTTCTCCAAACTGCTTGCAAACAGCCCTGCAGAATCCAGAAGGGAAGGAAATGTGTACACATCCTTTTTTAGGCTCCCATTGGGCCTTGGGAATGGCACTCACTAAGTCTTTGTCTGCAAGGCACATGTTGCTTTCCCCAGCAGAGCCATTACCCATCCATGAAGATGTGCTCAGCTGGGCTGCTGGAAAACTCATCCTGGGCCAGTCTTTCGAGAGAAAGAAGGTGCAAATGTTACCTGAGGAGGAAGAGGAGCTGTCACACCTAGCCACATCACCCATTACCCATCCCCCTGCTCTGGTTACAGGGAAGGGGTGGAGGAATCTGGAAACAGGGGGACATGTTTCAAGATGCTAAGGGGGACATGTTGAGCCTGAGTGAATGAGTGAGGTGAGAAAGATGCTTTGGTTTTTGTCTTTACTGCTCACTTTCAAAACTTACTTGAATTGGTAAGAAATTAAACTCACTTTCCCCAGGTGGCACCTGGTTTGTGTCTGACAGTGACTGGTGACTGATCTTCCTGTCTTTGTCTGCATCCATGACACTTTTCCTTCTTACTAGGTACCCACATTCTCTTGGGGAGGAGGAGTGGGCACTTGGCAGCCCTGTGAGGTTGGTGCATCAGAGGCCCATGGGCACCTGACCCCAGTGTGTGGTTCCAGAGCTCCTGCCTTGTCGCTGCACACACAGAGTCCTCTCTCCATGCACTACTGAAATTCCAGCATGTGACCATCTGAAGAAACATGAGGAAAGACACCAGCAGTACCAGGCAACTAATAATAACCAAGTAGATACAGTATTTCTCCATGGGCTCTTTATGGCTTGCTTCCAAATAGTGAGGCCACAAGTGGCTGGGGAAGGCTGCCAACAAGATGACATCTTCACAGGCCATACTAAAGGCTTCATCACAGATCTGTGCCTGTAGCAATGAGCAAGGGATTGATTTTCAGAGACTGGTATTTCTGGATGGGCTTTAACCTATTTTTTTTTCTTCATTAATACTACCTGAAGTGTGAGATCATGACTCATGTTTAATACATAGTGTGCATTTATCTCCAGAAGAGCCTGCTCCAGGTGTCCTCTGGCTGGTGTAATTGCTAGCCAGAATGAATCACTTGCTAATTTTGGAGCAAATGTGAAGAAACAGCCTGGGTTTCAGAAAGGGGAGATCCTTTTGCTACTGAGAGTGAACACGCTGGCACGCATCCTGCAAGCACGCCGTGGGTGGTGAGTGAGCTCTGCAGTCGCCACTTTGAAATGAACTGTCCTGCTTGGAAAGAGTAACTGCCCCACAAACATCCATGAAACCTATCACCTAAACTTCATGCTGTCAGAATTTCCATGTACAACTTCATCTGAGTAAAAATTAATTCATTAAGAGGAGGAGGCAGCTTTACCCATAAGATATAAGAACAGTGTTTTTCTCCTAACATCATCATCTGTAGTCTAAATATTTATTTTACCACTGCTGTTGTCCTCACCTATTGTAACTCAATATTTCAGAAATCAGTCATTCACTCTGTCTTCAGTGTGTAACTTTATCCATTATACCTCTATATGTATTAATTTTAATCAAATTTTATCATATGCTGAGTTTTTGTCACATCTAATACATATTAGAATAATTGTACACAGTTCTTTAAAAAATTTTGTTTCCAATCTGCTACCCTTTGCGCAGTGAAACTTCTGTGCCTTGGATATTCCTGATCACTGTGAGGGCAGACCAGGATGGAGCAAATGCAGTGGGTTGGCACAAACAACTTGGTCACCAACTTGCAGGATAGACAACAGGTGTGGTATTGGAGGCTGCCAAGTTCTGGCAAGGTAAGAAGAAAGCCTCAGTGCAACATGGACCAGCTTGGGATCTCTAAGGGTCAGTCTCAGCATCCAAAATGCTTTGTTCTCATAAGTTTGGGGTCAGGGGGGATATTTTTAGCTTTTTTTTAGTAGGTTTTTTGGGTTTTTTTTACCTGTCAGTTTTTGCACTTGCAGGTGAGATTTCAACAGAGGCTTAAAACCTCTGCTAAGACTTTGTTGTCTCTGCTCTCCACTGTCACCAGTGGCTGATTACAGAGGATGTCCTGGAAGCCAATGTTTGCAAACTTCATCACAGCTAAATTTTTTGCAAAATGTTTCTCCTATCCACATGTTCCAAAATCACAATTAGTAGAATTCTCTTCTGATTTTTCTGAGGCTCATCAGGAGAAAGCAACTCTGTAGATGTTTGAGCACTAAGATGATCAGAAAACGTTTCAAAGTAAGGTAATACTTTGTTCTTAAATGCTATGAAAATGTTGTTGCAAATCAGCTCCTGGCCAAGTGGTAAGCACGTGTGCTTGATTTGAAGTATTGATTTAATGATTAAGCAGTATCCACAGTATTGATAGATGTTCCTGAATCAGGCCCTTTAAGTATGCAGTAGCTCTTTGAATTAGCTACTTTGGTCATTTCACCATGACCTCTTAATTTTATATGATTGGAGTTTTACTAGTTTATGAAAGAATGTAAAAGCATTCAATAAGAAAGCAGGAAACAGTGAATCAATTCACTCCATTCTCATCAGGGGTTTGATCCTGGGATATGCTGAACATTGACAGGGTTTAGAGAAGTCAACACAGAGGCCATTGTACAACTTCAGGTAACTTGTCACTAAAGCAAACTGTAAGCTTTTCTGGTTATCCACATTTTCACATGCCAACAAAAGTCCCAAAGCAAAAAATGTAGCAGTACTGTCATTTAAAGGGGTCTTAAGAGACTGGAACATTTAGTATTCAGCAATGAATGCAGAGAACAGACAGACTCTAAGTATTAGCCAACTCTCTTGAAATATTATTTAAAATATGACAGTATTAAGACACACATTCTGAAGAAATGCATAGCTGAGTACATTTTTATTAGGAAATATGGAATTGTAGCAGGCATAGCTCCTGCTAATTTTCAAAGAGTTTGTAGTTCTGTCATTGGTCAGAAAATTGTCAGTTTCAGCCTCCCATCCCCAAAAGCCAGATCAAAAAACTCATTATATCATTTTGACATTCTTACAAATACAGTAACCAGAAAACAATAATCACAAAGCAGCTTATAAATAATCCTGCAATTCCACCCCATAAAGTGATACAAATACAATTTAAAGGTTACCTTTATGGTATTGATACAGTACTGCTACCGATAAATAAATAAAGTGTGTGAGATTAGAAGTATAGTGACCTTCATGTAACAGTGTAGGAAAGCAATTAACTCAAGGTCATTTGCAAGTCAGAATGGCTTCGGAGGATAGTTTGATCCTGAGCTGCTGACCAGGACAATGAGATTTATATATTCTTTTTTGTAGCTACTATGATATTTGTTTAACACGTCTGTCTGGATAATATTTGCACTGAACAAGCAGGGAAGAAAGGATGAAAGAACCAAATATCAGCTATTTTATGTTTGTGTGTACAACAAAAGGGAGAGTTTACAAATGTCAGCAACTTGTTTTTGTATTTCATTCCTTCAAAATATCCTGCAACAAAAAAATTGGATGTGACAAGAAATTAATCCATACTGTGATCTAATCATTATTGGAATTATGGAAAAAATTTAGGATGTCTAAAATATTTAGCTGTGAGAAGTGTCTATTAACCTAACTTTGCAATGAACTTACAAGATTTTTAAACACTTGTGCCAGGTTTGAAATGCCTAAATATCCAAAACACTGTGATTCTCTCTTTCAGGATATATATGGAGTACACATAAAGTTCTCTGCTTCTTACAATCCAGACCAGGACCTGGTCAGACAGTATTCTTACTGCAATTGCATGGTCACAGAGAAAGGGTCTTTTTTCCAGGTAGGCTGGAGAGGGAATGTGGATTGGGGAACCCAGACTCCTGTGAGGGCTGGTAGAGCTGGTGCTGCTGCCCTGAGCCACATCCTTCTGCCAGCCTGGAGGCAGTGGAAGCAGTGCCTCATTCACATGGTGAAGTCTCAGCTTTCAGGAAGTGTTTACACAGAATCTGATAACAACTGAAAAAAATTGGCTTTATATTTTAAATCTCATTTAACTGTCTCATGCCATCTCACTAAACTACCTCTGTGATAGATGACCATTTCTGGCAGTGCTGTTTGGGGTATTTACACCATGATCAAAAGCCTGTAAATGCTTGTTTACATGCCCTTCTACTAAAAAAGTCTGCTGTTGTGTGTTTTCATATTAAGCTGCAACAAGGCAAAAAGGAAGTTCTCGCTCAGGATTCTCTCCAGAGAATTTGCCAAAAAATTAGATAGACTGAGCCAACCTGTGCAAACCACATTGAACTGTCATGAACAGTCTGGCACAAAAAAGTCTTCCCTTATTAACTATGACTGAGTAGCTCAGATACAATATGGAAATGAAGGAATTTTGCTCAGTTCTTAGTTGGGGGGTTACCTATCAGCTATAACAAGAAATACAAAATGGAAGTACAGAATAAGCAGTTAATAAAAATCTGCATTAGATATCCCTTTCTTTCTCTAATATATGATATACAGTGCAGGGCTTTAAGCTTAATTGAACACACTTCTCAAGTCAATGCCTTGAGGGCATCTAGGGCTGTCCAGACTCTTGTCTCTCCCAGTAAAAGCACCCTTGGTCATTACTATCCACAAAAAGTTCAACAAGGAAGGAGGGAAGGGAGAAGGAAGGGCAGAAACACTCAATACCCTGCTCTTTCCCAGTTCCTCAATTCCTCAACATGACCCTGGCTCCTGAGCCTCTGGCCTGGCCTCCCTACCTCTAGCCCTCAGGGACTGACCCTGAGGGCATCTCCCCATCCTCCTCCACCACGCCTCTCATGAGTTGTGGTCAGGTCTGCACCATCGTTTCCACAGTCTGAGATGAAGAATCAGCCTGATGCGGCTACAGCTGTGAGGCTCCCAGGGGCTTTCCTGGGTTACCCACCCCTTTCCTTGCCTCATGAGCAATCAGTGTAGCTGCAGGCACACCTGGCTCATCAGGGACTGTTGTCTTCCGTGCCAGCTGTGCAGGGCTGGGCTGGCATCCAGTGTTTCCTCCTGGGTTAGAAATGTCCCATGGACCACCAGTTCAGCAGTTCCAATTCCTTTCCTGTCTAGTCATACCAGCAGCACAAATCATCACTAGGTCTGTTTTGTTGTTTTGATATGCTTTTTTTCTCTTCATATTTTTTACAGAGATTCCAGAATAGTGGCAAATATTTTACAGCAGTGATGAATTGCTTGTTACCAAATGATTTGGTAACTTCCACATTGTCTTTGATCACTTAATTAGATTGAGTGTATCACATTTTGGAGAAAACTTAATGGAACTTACTTGCAACTATATTAAAACTTAGTCTGCTTGGTTATTAAAAGTTTGAAAACTTTTGGTGTACAAGACTCCAAAAGAAGGGAAGATGAATCTTTCCATGTTTTTGGCAAGATGATGTAGTTCTTAATTTCCCTGCCTCCACGAGGGAAATTCAGAACTGGGCTCATTGCTTTGTATCTCTCTTAGATACTGATATTTGTGAGAAATTCTTACAAAGGGTATGAAAGTAATTATGGTTCTAATGATTGACTACAGCCAGTTTTCACAAGTAGAAAGGACTACCAGAGGTGGAGGAAGGAGAACACGGAGTTTGGGGTGCCCTATGATTTCACCCTCCTACCACTGATATAAATGGCAGTCTTCTTTCATCAGGAGGTCATTAGGTCAACCAAGTGGTTAAGTTCCTAGTAGCTTAATTTCTGTCAAGGGGACTGCATGTTTGTACAACCCATCTGAGAATACCATCAGGTCCCATAGGCTTTCAGACAAATTTTGCGCTTACTTGGTGGAGTAAGAGTAGATTCTTGTCATTAGTGCAATTAATTCAAATATATACCATTATAATCTTCAGCAGCATTAACCTATTCAGAAGCATGCTCTCTATTTTGTGCACATAACTTCCCTTGACATTAACAGGAGGGGACAATAGACATGGAAATGTAAAGAGAGGTTAATACTCTTCCCTGTGACCTTCCCAGAGACATCATATTTTCTCAAGCTGACCTCTCATTATGCTGAAAACAGCAAAGAAAAAACCCCACGGTTTCTGTTGCTTTTTTTGTTCACTTCAGAGACTGCAGACATCTGCCCTAAGTACATTCTGTTAATAATTATTTTGAATGTATTCTAAAAATCCACATCATTCCCAAAGAGGGGAAAAACACAAAAGAAACCCCAGTTGGTGAGAAGGACAATGTGCAACATTATAAGCAGTGCTGGAGCTGCCTGTCGTGATTGCCACTCAGAGATAAAAATCATTCCTCACACTTTGAGACAAAAGTAAATGGCAGTTTGCAATGTTAAGAACCCCTGTGGAAATAAGATGAAATGAGATGAGGCTTCTAGACCTGTGAGAAAAATCAATCTGATGGAAAATTGACAAACTTGTTTAACGTGTCGGCACAAGATCCGAGAGCTGACCCGTAGAGACCTCCACTTAGGCATACCGTGAAGTTACTGTCAGTTCTCTTAATCTGTTCAATTACACAACAGGATCTCAAAGGGGACTTTTTACCAAACATCACTTTAAATTAACTTTTCTCCTTTGTGTTTTAAACTTGCAGGACTCTTTCCCGCCTCTTTGCAGCAACATGGGTAAATTATTAAAAGCCCACTTGCTTGTCATTGTAAATGCTATAGAAAGATCAGTTTAAAATTTCGATTGGAAATAGAAGTTTGTGAGGTTAAAAAAGAGAAAAAACCTCATCTTGTTACATGTCACCAAATTAATTGCCATGATAATTTCTCTGTGGCAAAGGTCTATTGTTTTTACGGTTTAGGGGCTGAAGAAACAGTAGCAAATAAAAAGGTGTGTGGTAGCAGCACAACATCATTTTTATTCTATTAGGAACATGAAGCCGTGACACTTTTCACAGCCATGGGCCACAAAGTGAAAAAGACAAGTATTCAAAATGGAAGATATACTACTGTACTGAACTGACCCTAAATGTCATTTTTTTCCTTTGGGAAGTGGAGTGGGAATAGAATAGGAAGATGCTAAATAATGCAAGGGATGAAAGAAATTTAACTTTGAAGATAGGTAGAACAGAATTTAAGAGGGAGAGATGGAACTGCAGATGGCCAAAGAAGAGAATTTGGGATTTTCTGTCTTCATTATTCACCATTGAAATAAAAGATTTATCTTCCCCCATATCTGTTATATTTGAAGTCTGAAGTGAAGGACTCTGAGTAGAAAGAGCAGCAGGAATGTGGCATATCAATTAAACTCAAGTGCCAAGACTCATTGAGATTGATGGGTGTTAGAGTGCAAATGCCCAGAAATATTATTTAATAGGTTCATTTTCCCTAAATGCATTCTGTTAACCAGCAAGCTCATAGAGAATGTCACAATAGCCACAGTAGTCTGTCTGCTATTGCTCTGGAGTAGGTGTGGATCACGTCATGGATCTTGCTGCTGAGGTGTCTTGCTCTTGTTGATTTCAGTGAAATGAGGCCCTGTATCAGGTTCTTTGCTGGTTTTCCATTTTATTGTTTATTTTTTCTATTGAAGGTGAGAGACCAACATTAATTTTATATAGTAAGGAATAAGAACGATATACTAAGATGAATGATAGTGAGGTTTTTTGGAGGGGGGCAAGTGCACATGGAAAAGGAATTGCATCTAGGAAGAGAGCAGAAGCAAACAATTTTTTTTCATTCAGAAGGGACTAAGTGATTTTCTACCATTCTTGTTAGAAAATACTGGGGGAAGAAGACTTACTTCTGTAACCACTTAAAATACAAAAGGCATCAACCTCTGATGGTGTTTTGTTAGTTTTGTTGGAAGTATTGATATTGTAGTGTCGACGGCTCTTGATAAAAGACAAAACACAACCAACTGCTTGAATAGATAGCACGTTAAAAAGTTCTGTCTTGTGTTCTTGGTTTGAATATTTAAGGTAAAGGTTAACTGTAATTTATATTAAATACCTACTTTATAACCATGTCTTCACTGCTATCAGAGATAGCTCTATTTTAGCACTGCAATGATTTCTAAATATTTTCTTTTATGTAAGCCACTGTTAAGGCTCATTGGAAACTTGTTAAAAGTAGAATGAACTCTTTTCTCACTTTCTGACCTGAGAAAGACCTCGTTGCTCTTTTCACCACCCAGAACTTTATACAAGCTATACAAGTTTTCACAGGCTTTAAAAACTTCAGCCTCCTCAGCCTGCAGAAATTGATGTAACTCAGGTTAGACTCAATAGTAGACAACCTGTGTTTGTGGAGTTTATGTAGGTCCTCAACTCAGACTATCTAAATTAAAAGGGCAAATTCTGATCTAGGGAATACAGAGGTCAGTTTTAAGACTGTAATGGAGGCCAAGGGAACACAAATCCTTATCTCCATTTTGAAGGACTGTCAAATGGTTAGCCCTCAGCAGCTCCCTCAAGCCTGATCCCTTGATCCAAGAGCAGAGGTGGCCATAATGGCGAGTGAATCCAGCTGCTAGCTCCTGTAAGTTGCTTACTTGGAAACTACAGTAGATAACATAATTTTCAGAGAGGCGCTATGCATCTACGGGCACTTTTATTTAAGAGAATAAAGTCAAAGATGCTCAAAATTAGAAGGGTAGAAGTTTTATTTTATATAAACTTTTGGTGGATCTTAATTCTTTGTGACTTCAGCTACAAAGGACATTCAGTATTACTGAGTACTAGCCCTACTACTGATGCTAGTTCAAATGTAAATACTGAGTACTTAGTACTAACACCAGGTATCTTCTAAGTAAAGGGTCAAAAGCAAGGTTCAAAGGGTCAAGAACTAATATGATAAATCTCACTAACCCATATGAAAGAACACAGATCACTATAATGACAATGAAGTGGCCTCTGTACTATGTTTTAGCTAACTGATATAAAAATGCTTGTGCAGTATCAATGGTTTTAGAAGCAAATTTAACTGGTCCTTGAAGACTGTGGTTAAAAAGAATACTTCAGGGGTCACTCCAGGCAGGTCAATACATTAAAAAACAGTCCTCGAAATGTAGCTGCCAGCAAGTTAGGCTGGTGGTTTTGCTGACATCCTAAAAGGAAACACAATCTACAAATCTTGTTTCTTATTTATTTCATTTGTGCTGTTCATTTATGAGAAAAGAGTCTTCCCTTTATTAGACAGCATCAAACAGTGGGAGGAAGGACATACGTATGCAGGAGTTTTTGTTTTTTATTGATGCAAACTTGACTTACAAGACATTAGTTTCAGTGGCTCTTTATCATAACAGTATATAGTCACCTCCTGTTAAATTTCCAATATGCCCCAAGGACTTACTCATATAAATGCAGAGACTTTTGAAATTCTTACCCTTCCTCTTATACCCATGGTTCTTGTCTATTATCCTGATGATGCACAGAGTTACCCTTTAGTCACTATCCGTATCAAGGGTGGGGGTTTTGTTTGTTTGTTTGTGGGTTAATTCGCTTGTTTCCCATTAATGTATTTCTGTTATTCCCACATGTTTACACTGTGTTAATACAATTTTATCCTCTCCTAGGTATAAAGGGCAATTTCCCAGACTAGAAACAGAGAGATGTGCTGATCTTACAGACAATTTCTCTTCCTTTATTGTTGTTGTTGCAACTTCCAAAATCTATTCTGTCCTGTTGGCAAAGATCCCACATAGATCCTATCCTAGGCATCTTTGTTTCTGCCAAGTATCCTTATGCCATGATATATCAGGCTGTAGAACATTTGAGAAAGTTAGATAGCTTTGGTGGGTTTTGCTTTGTTCCGTAGTGGGGTTTTTTTGGTTTGGTTGTGGTTTGTTGGTTTGTTGGTTTGTTTGGTTTTTTTGTCTGTGTCTGTGTGTGTTTTTAAATGGGTTCAGACGTGATATTTCTCTGTAATTTTCTAGAATATCAACAAAACTTCATTGAAAAAATGGTGACTACAGACACAAACATACAAAGGTGGGAAAAAATGTTTCTGAGGGCTAGTAATAATTTCAGTATTTAACAGCTGCCTGCATTTGGTCAACTCTACCTCTGCTAAGGAGATTTCCAACCATGGAAGATTTACCCAAAATACTTATTTTTCAGCGGCAATTTTTACAAAGGCATATTTCTCAAGCTTAATTTACTGCATATCCTTGCTGGAAGAGTTCTCAATCCTTTGCAGATGCAAAGTCACAGAGACCTGCCTGGATATATATAATTTTATGTGCCTTGCAGATAGCTCAGAGATGCAATTGCAAAATCTGCCTTTCACAGAACAGCTGGGAATTTGTGACAGCCCCTGAAGGACTTTGCATCCATAAACAAATGACTGGATTACACTGATCCATGAATGCATTTTTCTCCTATCTCTGGCTAATGCAATACAAGTAGTCTTTCTGCTGTTAACTGTTTCTGAAGCCACACACAAGAGAATGTAAAGGATGCGGCATATATTCAGACAGAAAGGTCAAGAGGTGATTTGCCCTTTATGCTAGCAAAAGAACTTCAATATTTGTAGTGTTGCAGAAAGAACTAAATGCAGAAATATTCATTTATTTAAGTTCTGTTTTCAGAAAATTTTGCTAAAAAGTAGTGATTCATTCAGATCCTAAAGGGGATTGGTGATGAAATCTGGTCTAGAGCAGGAAAGCTCTACTCATAAAGAAGCTGTAGGGATAAAGCTGCAGGTTTGTCAGCAGTTTCCTGCTCCGTAAGAATCCAGGAACCCTCATGGTAATGTTGCCTCCTCAGCACTGCACCCTCTGTCAGCCTGGCTCAGAAATTTGGTGCCTCGCCCCATCCCACAGGTCACCTTTCTTGGTGGCCTGGCAGCCAGAGAGAGAGGCAGGAGGGACCTGTGTGTCAAGGGTGGCTGGCCCATGGCTTCTGGCTGGGTGAGGGGTTTTCCTCTGCTCCACTGGAAGGCTGAAAAGGACTGCTGCCTGGCACAGACTGAGAGATCCACTGCAGCAGCAAGGGGCTCTGGGACACAGTGCTGGGCAGGAGCAGGGCTGTGAGCTGGGACCCATGATCCCGAGAAGCAGCTTCTGATGGATAACCATGCCCTGCAAACAACAGAGGAGCCACGGCGCTATGTCTGTGTGAGTAGATTGAACTTGATCAGGACAGCTCTCTAGTGCTGAGGCTGACGGATGCAGGACAAGTCATGCCTGTGCAATTCAACCTTCCTGCCCTCAGGAAGCCACAGCTGCATCCAGGGAACTGAGATGATGTTGGGCATTATTAGCACTGAACTCTTCCAGAGCCTCAAGTCACAGGCCAGGAGTATTCCAATGACAGCCAGAGTGACCTGAGAGCCCAGGAGTGCTCCTGGCACAGCTCTTGCTGCCAGGGGAAATGCAGCCAGAGAAACTAATGCCATGTCCTGGAAAATACAGTGCCTACTCAAGGAAACCTCTAATGAACAAACCCTTCCATTGTTACTGTTGAGAAGATCATTAAGGCATTTGGACTTTGGACTTCTTTTCAAACTTCTGCAGGGTCATTAAAAAGTAATTTCGCTTTAGCTACAACCTTTTTGGTTGCTATTAGATTTCCAGGTTTATTTGCTCCCTAATCAGGAAGCAAATCCTTGCCTTATTTCTCTTCAAGCTTTTTTTTTTATAGCTTTCTCATTGACCTCAATAGTTTAATGTCTTTGAAAGATTCAAGCAAGTTGATTTACATTCACTACATTTGTTTCTCATTTGTGTCCAAGGAAAGAAGGATATGAAGCATTTTGCTTTGTGTATAAAAACTACTGCCTATATTAGAGAAAAAAATACCTATCCCTTACAGAAGAGTTTAGTTTATATTGCTTCAGAGACCATGACTCACATAATGCACTCCGGAGAGGTGACCAGAGATTAAAACAACAGCACAATTTTCTAGTCCTTCAAAAGTAAGAACTGAGATGTTGATCTTGGTTCAAAAAGAAGTCAAAGCAAGGCACCTGGGCCAAGTTACCTGTGTGCGCTGGGATTAAGTGCAGCTTTCTCTAAAAGTTGGTATTTTGAAAACACCAAAGGCTGTAGCAGTTTGCAATAGGGTATATAATGAACGCATGATATTATGAAATTTTCAGTCCAAAAGTCTTTATAACTTTACAGCAACTGGAAAGGCCCAATAATCCTAATTTGTAAAATTTTTAAAGACTTCTAACGTTCATTTAAACACAAACATTTTCATCAGCTATATATAGAAAGACCTGCCCAAATACTGAAGAAGTTCAGCTTGCTGTTTTTGTTGATTTTTGCCCCCAAATAAATCTGAAAGACAACCCTTTATTAAAACTTTATAACCTGAAACACTTGGATTTACCTCCTATAATCATGACAGCCTTTACAAAAAAAACCCCCTAAACATAAAGAACTTTTGTTTCAGTTTCTTTTTTAACAGATGTGAAGATGTAGCTGTTATACAGACCTTTATTTCCATGCTATGCTTGTGAAAGTACCTCCAGTTAAGCAGCCACAGCCATAATGCTGTGGGTGATTCAGCCAATTTATTTATGTTAATAATCTGAGCCTAATGCAGACAAAGATCGAGAGGAACATCTGAAATTTTTCACAGTTCTTAAGCAACTCATGCAATCTACAATAATTGCATGAGTGGAAAATACATGCAAGGAGTCTAGCACAGGGAGGTTTTTTGTAAACAAGACTTGGAAACATAAGACCCCATAAAATATATGTCAAAATTTGACCATGTAGCTACCCTGTTTAGACTGGCAAAGCACAGCTATTATCACAAAGAATTATTTGGTTTTTCACTGGTGCCAATCTATGGTATATTGCACATGTTCAAGCTTGGAGCATCACCCAGGGTGTCTGGTTTGAAAAAACAGCTTCACAACTCTGCTTCTAAGTGTATCAGAACTTGAAATAAAAATCTCAGCCACATATACATTGCCAATATTGCAGGTCACTCAGGGGGAAAGCTGTAAGAAAAAAAATTACAGAAGTTAACATTATTCATGTTCAATATATGCCTCAAATATTTTAATGTCATGGACTCTTTAAATGGATCTGCTTGAAAATGACTCTCCATTAATATGGAGTTTCATAAATAAGCAGCACAAACCCTCTCCTGCTTTAAGGTCAGGTATTATCATATTCTTTTCATGCATGCTCTTACTATTATTGTTTTGCAATGCATGATTTTGTTAGGAACCATTTCTTTACCAAGAGGGTGGTTAAACATTTGAACAGGCTTCCTGGGCAGATGATCAATGCCCCAAGACTGTCAGTGTTCAAGAGGCACTTGGACAATGCCCTTTGTAGCTCAGATAGTTGGACTAGTTGGTCACTACAGGTGCCTTCCAACAGAAATAGTGTATTCTTTCCTATCCTATCCTATCCTATCCTATCCTATCCTATCCTATCCTATCCTATCCTATCCTATCCTATCCTATCCTATCC
>VZUI01022339.1:0-24564 GCA_013401135.1 Cettia cetti
CAGGGATTTATTGAAAGGCCTCCAGGATTCACCTTGGGCAGGACAGGGCCTGGCCAGGGCTGCACCCAAGGTGGACCTAAAATGGTCACAAAATGGACAAAGGGTCATGAGATTTTACATTTTAATAAGTTTTGGTCCATTTGCAGGTTGGGGTTGAATTGTCCAGTCCCAGCCCCAGGCTGTCAGGTCCCATCCTTCTTGTTCCTCCCTGCAGCCACCCTTGGTTGTGCTTTGGGGCTGAAAGTTGTCCTTGGTGTGCAGCAGGAGAAGGATTTGTTTTGTGTCCCTGCAGTGTGCAGAGCTGAGTGACCCTGCCTGTGAGCTCAGAGCTGCTCCCTGGGCAGCAGAGAGTCTGAAATACTTGAAAGCTGAAAATTAAAACATCACAGCCACCCCACTTTTGCAGCCACAGCATGATGGGGATGCACACAAATCTCCAAAGTAAAACTTCCTGAGCAAACCAGGATCCTTTGGATTGTCATCCAGGGTCACCAATCCCACCAGCCAGCTGAGAACCAGCAGCTCATCAGCCCCAGGGGCTGGGTTGTGGCACAGAAGGAAACTCCTCAGCAGCCTCACATCACAAACCCCACAGCTCATTGCCACAAAGGCTTAAGGAGCCCTACAAACATGAGAAGACCTACAAGCAGCAGTACAGCTCTTTGGGGAAACTTGGAAACCTTAACATGGGGTCAGGAAAATCTGTCATTGACTCCCTGAGCCACAGAACACTCTGGGGCAGAATAATTTGCTAGAAGTTTGCTGTTGCTGTTCATCTCCAGAATTCACAAGTGAACTGTGGACATTTATCTGCCTGCTCTACCTAAACACCCCATCTCATCAAAATTAGGATGTTTCCATATTAGACACAGACAAGGGCCGATGTCCCTGTGATTTTTATCAGCTGTTACACCAAAATTTGGACTTAATGTCCAAACAAAAACATGGGAGGAGCAGATTCAGCAGAAGAGAGAAACCTGACAACAAAACATTTGTGTGCACACATTTGAAAAGCAAATTTCACATTTTCATTAGATTGTTTGGGGTCAGGGGACTGGTGGTTTTTTGCTTTGTAGGGTTGATTGGTTTTGACTTTTTGTTGTTGCTGTTTTTAAGTAGTTTTGTGCTTTCACAGAACTAATGTTTAAGAAGTTATAGTTCATCTCCAAACAATCCCCTAAGTGACTGACTTTGGCCACAGATAAAATCTGACTCTTGTTCTTCCAGTTCATTGCCAAATTTAACAGGTATTAAAACAATCTTAGCAGCACAGGCCCTGTTGGAGCAGAGAGGAGTTTGAACTGTGGACACTCTTTATTTCTTTATTTCTTTCCAGGCTGTCAGATGTTTGATCAAAAAGTTGCCCTAATACCTAGTAAGGCAAAAGTACACACATGTTCAAAAGAACCTCAAAAGAGTATTTTAGCAATAATCTAAAATAAATCTTATTGTAGATATTTACATGTAAATTGAACTACAAATATGCCAAGATATAGAAAATCTTTATATATTGGTTTTCTGCATTTAATGCATTCATGTAACCATCACAAAAGAACATGCTTTGTGACTCTAAGCCAGACAGCAGAAAAACATAGTTCAATTTTTTGATTAATTTTTTTTAAATTTAGGCTAGTTAAGTAAATCAGGTGCTGAACTAGCTTTGCAAAGCATGCTTTTTAAGTTTTTAATTTACATGTGTGAAAACAATTACAAAGACTATCTTTTGTTCACAAGTACCATCAGGAAGCTGCAGTTAAATAAATTACTTTTGAGTTTCAATACATACAGCCTCTGAAGTGATTGACTACAGAAGCTTGCAGCTAAATTTGTTCTATATTTGTTCCAAGTGTAGTGTACTCCTATTTAAAAAAGATTCTCATCATAACGAGTTAGTTAACTGGAAGACTTAAATAATTATAATAAAAACCAGAACACAGAGCTTCTCAGCATTTTTAAGTCTAGGATAATTAAAAATACCCAACAACAAACCAACCAGCTTTGTCACAGAGAGATACAAACAACAGGAGGAAAACTAAACAGCTCATACTTTTTTCCCCTTAAAGGCAGTATAATATTTAAATAAATACATCTGATTCTCCTGAAATATGCAATGTATTTTGCATTAAACCCTTCCAGAAGCACTGGAGTCTGCAAGAACACAAAGTAAATCAACAGGATCACTTCATTTTCCCAATAACTTTGAACAGGATGCTAAATATATATATATATATATAAATAAAAAAATAATGAGAACTCCATGAACAGTGTAGCCAAAAGGATTATGTGCACTGCTGCACTGGAGTTATCACAGCAGAAGGAAATGCCTTTAATGCTGCCTGGGAGCCTGTGGAGAGCCCAGCTCCCAAACCCCCAGTTCATGGCAGCAGCATCAGGCACAGCCCCAGCCTCGTGTTCCAGCCACCCCAAACCTCGAGTTCCCAACACAGCAGCAGCTGAGAGAGCACAGCACAGCCCTGCTCCCAGCACCTGGCAGTCCCCTCAACCCCCTCAGGAAGGGGAAATTGCCTTGACTCCCCTCCCTCCTTTCTCCCACTAAAAGTTGCTTCCTCTTCCACCTGCCCTCTGCCACATCCCCACATTGAGGGGGGATTTATAGCAGTTTGTTTATTTATAATATATATATTTATATATAAAAATATACATCAATATTTTACATAAATATATTTAATTTTATATATTTATTTATTTATTCATGTATGTATGTATGTATTTGTGTATTTATGTATTTATTTTTTATATCCTTTTACAGCAGTTCCTGGAACATGCCAGAGCTCTGAGTAGCTCAGAGTAATCTTTGAGGGGTTACATTAAGTTTCCATTCCCACTCACTCCCTCTGGTTTCGTGCAGGGGAAGCTGGAGCAAGCCTTTACAAATCTCAATCAATAAACCAGAAATTGCCTTTCCTTTTTTCTCCATGTCTTCCATTACAAGTTGGGGAAGGGAGGTGTTTGAATTGCTATTTTTAAAAAATAAAAGTCTGCCTGCTAGAGGTTGTTCACATCGTTGGGAAATCAGGGTTTTTAAATTGCTCTTGAAATTTTTAAAGACAGAACACTTTTTTTTGAAACCTGTTTTTCACTCCTCTGGCTCTGGTTGTTGCTCTGCAGGAGCAGTAGCCAAGTGGAAAGTTAGAGTTTTAAAACTTTGTATCTTTGGAGAGTCCTTGTCTCTCCCTTGTTTGGAGAAGTGGTACCAAAATAAATACATAGTTAGTGAGTGGATATTGCTTTAACACTGGAACCTTGCATTAAAATCAGTGAACACTGGTCAGCAAAAACAGTGAGCCATCCCAGAAGAGAAACAAATTACTACCTAATACACTGAGCCAAGCTTGAACTCCATGTGACACTTTAGACCTGAAGAATTAAACTAAAAGTCAGTTTTATCACCTTGCAAGGGAGCTAAATGTGATTTTAGCAAACAGCTTGGTGCATTGGTACCCCTTTGGAGAGTGGCTGGGGTGCAGCAGTTTGCAGGGGATGCCTGTCATGACCACTTCTTGTTTTTCTTCACAAACATCATTACTACTTAATCAGTTGGATGTAATTATGACATGATCAGATAGGAAGAGCAGACTCTGTCCTTAAGGGAGTCTCTGTATGGAATTTTGCAATTAGAGTAGATTTTTTTTCTTTAATCAGTAATGGTGTAATTTGCTGTTGCTTCTGGCGTGGTTTATTTGTCTCTCACAGGAGCAGAATTTTAAGTTCATACCTATTCTAATTAAAGCCCTCAAAGGGGCAGGAATGCAAAAATTGGCATTTGCTTCTCATTTAATTTTATTTGCTCCTCACAAATACAAGAAGCAAAGTAAATTGTGACATGGTAACAATGGTATTTGAAAAATTCTTACAGCTTTTGATTGCAAGTACCTATGACCTTCTCTTAGAGATAAAGGGCTGCTTTTCCTCCTGAGAAACACCTTCTAAAATGACTCTGGCTGTGAACACAGAAATAAACACTGGTGTGTGTGTGTATATATTTATATATATACTTATATATTTATAGTCACCATCTTATCCTTGATTTAGCTGCTTTTTTTTTTTCCCCCAGAATACAGAGTCTCCTCTCTGCCACAGCAGGAACAATTCAAACTTTCAGGCTTCAGTGCTTGTGTTTATGACTCTTCCAGTCCACTGAGGGCACCAATTTGTTTATTTTTAGATTCTTGTAATGTCAACACGGGTGTCTTCTCAACAACCTGAGAAGCCTTGCTGTGTTTGAGGAATGTTAATGAATCATGGCTGTGTAACCCCTTCATGGCTCTGATGAACTTCCCCTCTCCACCTGCTTAATGTGATCTGTGGTCAGCAAGCAAAGGAAAACTGATGGTTATCTTTGTATCTTCACTAGTCTGCCTGCAGTTGTTTTCCTCTGTCCCTTTCCTGATGTTTGGTGAAGGCCTGGTGAGTGCCTGCATTATTTTCTGAAGGATGGCAGGTGTATGAGATACAGCAGGAGAGAGAGAGAATAAAGCTGATGAACTTGGGAAGAAAATCTTCATCCCCTAACTCTCAATTTTCTGTCAGTATAATTTTAGCTAAAGCAGCTTTCTGCTGAGTTGTCCTTAGCAACCTGACAATAAATGACTTGAGAAGATGCTTTTAGATTCAAATAAAGTATTATTAGGAAAATAATCTCCAAGCTGATTCCCAAACTCTGTCGTGCTTCCCAGCCAACACTGTTTGCCTGCCTAGTAATTTCATAGCTGTGGAAAATCCAGGTCCAACATTTTCACACTATTTTTTTAAATGGAGAAATGTAGTAAATAATTACAGAGGAACTTTATAAACATAATATATTTTTCCTTTTCATCTCTACCCATAAATTCACACGTCCCATGAGAAATGATGATGGCTTTACAGTTGTGAAGGAAGATTTAACCATTAATTCAGAAGAGAAAGACCAGTCTCCCAACTTCCTTTTCACTACACTTTCAAATTAAGAACTCTACCACAACTTTGAATCTTCTTCTTTCATCCCCTCTCCTTCACTCACAGGAAAGATGTAAATAATAATGTGAATAATAATTATTCATTGCAGTCAGAAGTGTCCCAGAATTTGCTTCATTTGCAAAAAAGGACATATAATTCTCTGAAAACACACAATGTTCTTTTTGAGTAAACTCAAACAAATACTTGGCATTATTTATCATAGAATGTTGGACCAGCAATGGACTGAAGAATTAATTAATGTGGAGGTATTTTAGGACTGTGTCAGCATCAGGACCAGACTGGAGCCAACTGACAGCAACATCCTGATATGCACTGGATGAAATGGGAGGAAAAAATGAAAGAGAATCATAATTCAGGGAGTAAAAGTTGTGAATCCCAGTGGACACAACAAACCCAAAGGAGAGCCCGTGTAGGGTAACAGCAAATCACATTAAAATGCTACAGGCAAAAGTACTGTGCAGAAAATTGGCGTTTTTGTTCCCAGTTGACCATGAAAAATGGAATGTATGCAGATGTTATTGCACTGTTCAAAAAGTATGTAAACAGCCAGTGTGAGCCCCAGAGCTCTGAGGGATTTGCCCAGTTCCCATCTGTGGGAATGGGGGCTGGATGCTGGGACAGGGCTGCTGCTGCTCCCTGCAGCACCAGGCTCTGAAGGGAGAAGCACAGCAATCAGCAAGAGCCATCAGTTCAGAGAGACTGAAATCAGCTGAGAGATGGGAGAAGGAATAATGCAGAACATTAACTGCAGGATGCTCAGCACTCAGATTTGTTCATAGGAAACAGAGGGAGAAATCCAAGCAGGATCACAGCACGACACTTCAGACAAGCACCAGACTCTTGAGAAGTTGTGGCCCCTCTGGCAAGTGTTCCCTTCTTACACATTTCACAGCAGAAAACAGGAACAAAAAAGATAACCACACATTAAGATCTATGTTTAAAGAGAAATGAACAATAACAGAGATGTGGAATAACCAGCTTTGTTTGCTTTTCTGCTTATTCAGAAAACCAAGAAGAAGAAAGGATAAAGCAAAATATGTAGAAATAACTTTTGTCTAACTGACTTTGAAATTCCCTCTTCAACTCTGGGGCAAAAGATGCATTATTAGAACTTCAATTCAGCAGCAGTCTTCACCTTCAAAGAGTTTCACAATTACTTGGTGACTTTTACTTTTCTGTAGTCATGAGAAAGGCTGTGGAATATGACAAAGTTCCTCTTCAGAACTCTGAGTGGCAAGAATTAAAACCCTGAGTTAAAAGTGTTCCATGTTAGAAAATCCAGCCTGTTCAAGCTTTACAAAGTTTTATGCTCATGTCCCCAGTCATAAAGAACCCTTTCTGTTTTTAACACCCTCCACCCACCCCTTTAAAATGAGAGCAAAGATGCCCTGGTAATGGCATCATTATAGTAAAAATAAAGATAAAATACAGTCAGGGAAGTCAATAATAATCCTGTAATGTGCAGTCACTTTGGGAGCTGTCCCTGAGCTCTCTGCACAACCCCTGGAGCAGCATGGATGAGGCTGAGATGCACCTGAGATCACTCTGCATCCCACAGACCATGTGCCTCACACTGTCTGACATTTTAGGGAGCAGACTGTAGGTCCAGCTCAGCTTGGTCTCATTTCTAAGTGTAGCTTTATGGGCTGGCCCCTGAGTCCAGTCTGTCCAGAGGTGCAGGGCTGAGGAAGTGCAGCTTCATCAGCCTCTGTGAAAGTGTTTTCCTTTTATTAAGGCCATGAAGATGATTTTTGGACATTTGGCCATCCAGAAAAGTCAAGGAATAGAAGACAATGTCATTCCTCCATGATTTTTGGGACGGATTAAGAAAGATCTGTTTAATGGGCAGCACACAGCTGAGACCTTCCACAGTTCCATAAACTGCAGTGATTTCCACAGCTTCCCATTAGAGAACTTCCATTACTTCACCTGCATTTTGCCTGGTAAAGGCTGGATCTCGAGCATCAAACTGGATCAAAATATCTGTTCTTCCAGAATGTTTCTTTTTTAATTTAAAGGCATTTCTTTTCATGTGGAGTTTCACTATTCAAGGAAAATGCATCATAAAAATAGCTTCTATTTAATTCAGCATAAGCCCAACAAGCTGTGCCACTGTAATAGGGCAGGGCACAATCCTAAAATCTCTCAGCAGTTTGGACTTGGTGTGCTTTACAGCAAAACAGAACGTGGTTAGTATATGTGAAATCACTTTGTTAAATACACTGCTGGCCCCAGCCTTGTTGTATCCAAGCATTATCTTTGTCCTTAGCCACTAAATTTAGATGGTGTTCTCCTCAGAGGCTGGCCTTTACAAGACAGATTAGGTATTTACTTCTTCTCCAAGTGTCTACTACATTCCTCCTAGTAGCACATTTATTCCACAGATCTTCCCACTCATTAAATGAGTTCTAATCTTAGCACAGGCTCTCCCAGCTTTAATGCAAACCATGTGTGAGGCTTCCAAATGACTCACTGAGAGCATGAGCCGTGCAGTGGTGTTCTCTGATAAACACATCAACAAAAACAACTCACACCAACTGGTTCTGAGCCTAAGAACAGCACCAAGTGAGCATTTCAATGGTGTTGGGGTTGGGAGGAAAGGCAGCCAGCAAAGGGGGTCAAGTACAGGCTGCTTCTCTAAAGCATTGATTGCTACTAAAGAAAAAAAAAAGTTAAAAGAAGCCAGATTTTTTTTTTTTTTTTACAACTTGCTGAAAACTTAAATGTATCTGCCTTGCAAATGTGCAGCCAGTGTCACAAAACCCAAAAGCCAGAATCAGATGCAGAAGAAAAAGAGCAGCCAAGCCTGGTGCTAACATTTCAAATGCAAACCATGCACACCATTTTCATCATCCACTACCTGCTCTGCTCCTTGGCTTGGTGGTATAAGGATGGCTTTATTGACATGGGGGAATTTCTGACTGAAAATCAAAATATTTAAGTTTTGTGGCTACTTTTTGTTGTTTCTCTGTTAATAGATTTTTAAAAAAATAATTTGGATTCTTAGCATTTTTTGTTTTGGGTTTGGAGGGGTTGGGTTGTCTTTTGTTTTGGTTTTTACAGTCTGAAAAGGAGACCAGTAGCTTCCTTTCCTTTTAGAAGAATTTTTTTACCACATTCCTTCATGAATTCAGTAGTTTTTAAGTAAAGTCTTCTCTACCTCAGGATGACCCTGAACAAATATTTTTGATTTCCAAAAGCTTCCTGAGTGGAAACTGTACACAATGGAGAAGAAATTCTGATTACTTAGTTATAGAAATTAACACATCCCCCAACCTTGAGAAAAGTTGGGACCAAATCCTGGGCTGACAATAAAACTTGGTAAGAATAACCAGGAACTATGGAAGATTTTTCTTCTAAAAATTATTTATGAAAAAAATCTGTAATATTGATTGCCTTGAGAGGGTCCACTTTGCAATGCAGAAGGTGCAGCAGATCTGCTGATACCTGAAGTGGAATCAAAATGAATCCTACTGCATTTTAGCAGCTACCACAACACATGGAAGAGGAGAGGATAAAATATATACTGGTTTTTTGATTGCTGAAATTAATGAATTGCAACTTTTTTTCAAACTTGTATCAGCATAATAACTTCTAATGTCATTGTACACCAGTAGCCAGAGCATTTCACTGCCTTCCTTTCAAAGATCTAAAAATAAACCAGCAAACAGTGCCATGCATTAGCAGCACACCCTGGGAACACGGGTGTAAAGGCCTGGATGGGGACACAGACAGTGCAAGGTCATTTCTGAACAAGGAGGAGCTGCTGTGTGCCAGGGCTCTGAGGCCCCCCCAGGCACTGCCCAGCTCCTGTCCCCACCCTGCCCCGGGCCCAGGACCCAATTCCAGCCTCCCCAGGGATGTCATCCCCCGTGATGCTGCAGGGTGGGGCTGACCCTGACATGCCATATTCCTGCCATGCTGGGCCCTTCCAGGCTGTGCCTGGTGCCTGCCCCAGCTGCCCATGGCTGCCCTGCTCCCAGGCTGGGGTGCTGGGGTCAGCCAGCCCTGCTCATCCCATGGGGATCCCCCAGGGATCCTGTCCCCCCTGGAACAACGCCCCGAACCGTGCCCTGGTGCTTTGGAGCACTGTCACTGCCAAAGGAAAAAAACCACACCAGGCTGCTTGCAATTACCATTAATGACACTTAAATATGACTGTAATGGGGAGCAGAAGGGAAGTGTGGGGTAAGTGGCCCGTGGAAGCAGTTTCTGAGAGTTTTGCTCTAGGCTAGGAGGGGAGGAAAAACAATTGCCCTGTCACACTCACCTCGTTGTCTGCACTGCTGTTCTCATTGCCCATCTCGACTCTGATGTCCAGGATCACACAGCAAATAAAGAAAGATCACTGGAAGAGAAGAAAAAGCTCTTAATGTGCTGTAAAAAAACCCCAAAGCAAAATAAAACAACAAAAAATCCTGGAAATTTTGGATGACTGTCATCTCAGCCACCCCATCAGCTTCCCCTCCTGACATTCAGTCTTGCTATGATTCTAAGTCACAATCTGGGGGGAAAGAACTCTTTAGGCTTTTACTTCCTAATGTCTCTCTGCTCTCTTCTTGAAAGACAGTCCTTGAAACTCAGCTTTGTTACTCTGTTTCTGGATTTATCCCATGACATTTGAACAGAGAGACATTTTCCTTGCTAAAGTCACTTTGGATGGACAGCCCACAGGAAAATCTTACTGTCTTAACTGTATTCAAACCATTTTTATTTCTTGAAATTCCTGGACCAAGCTGCCTGCTCACGTTGTCAGAACCATAGTGTTAAACCTATCACTGTAACAAACAATTTTCAATCAATGCACTCAGAGAACAGAGTAAATGGATTTTTTATCCTGATCACTGGCTTTTGCTCCCTGCTTTTCTTAAGCATTATTCTGCTACAATGTTGTGTTTTCAACACTTCTTTAGACTTAAGAGGATCTGCTTCCCATAATTACTACTGGTTTTATATTAGTTCAGCTGTAATTATTTAATTTTTAAAAAAAATCTCTGGGCAGTTCTAGAGTTAAGTGTCTCCCCAAGCATCCTGCATTTCTATTTTTTTTTTTTTTTTTTTTTTGAAAAGGGTACTCAGTAGTAAAAGTCCACACCAGAGATTCACTTAAACACATTCTTGTCCTAGACATTTTATTTGGGGGCTCATGCATTGAAAGTCTCAGTATTTATTGTATTACTGAATAGGTGAAAATTGCACAGTCTTTTCAGCTTTTTTTGTTTTTTCCAAAGAATTTGGGATTGGTCTGCTTTGTGTGTCAAGAAAAACTCCATTAAAGTTGGGCTGTAAAAGGGAGATTGCACTTTGAACGCCAAGGAAACCATGCAAGCTTTTAAGGAATGTTGTTCCTTATTACTACAGTACATTTTTTAAGACTTGAAATATTTTTTTTCTTCACAGGAGGCTTGAGGAGAGAGAAGTTTGGTGTTGTGCTCTTAAGCTCTGTTCTGTTTAAACTTGATTGTCTTCAGGGGATCCAGCAGTGCTTGAACTTGCTCCCGTTGAAATCACTGAGGCCAGGGTTGCATTTCCAGTGATTAATTAGCAACGTGAGGTTTTATCTGCCGAGATTGCTGCCAAATCCTCTCCTGCTTTAAACAGCTCTAAAACTGCTTTAAAACAGTTCTGAGCTACGCTGAAGAATGGGTGTAACACTTTCAGAATCACTGTTTTCCAAGTATGAAGTACTCCATCATGGAGTAATGTACACACACAAATCTTCCCAGGCTCAGCCCAGTGAAATGTTCCAAGACAACACATTAAGATTATAATATTTTATGTATTGATATAATAAAACATTCTCAGACTGTTAGAGCTGCTGACTAAGGTTTAAATGCACAGGAGGGGAAGAATAACTCCACTATAGAGATGTGCTTCCCTCAACAGCCAGCACAATTCTTTAAGAGTGAATACTGTGGCATTTCTGTTCCCCTCACCTGCTGAGCTTTTCTCTTCCCAGATCTTTTTCTGTCCCTACAGACATCATGTACAAACACCTAAAAATTCAGAGCTCTAAATTGTCCCCTCACAAGCACTTGCAGTAACAGCATAAACTGGAGAATGAATGAAACTCTCCCAAATGCCCACAGAGTTGTTTAGTTAATTGGGGTGGGGTCTTGTATATCAATTGTGCAAAATACAGACTTTGCTTATTAAGTTCTAAAATAGATTAGCCAATGTGTGTAACAATGTTGTCCCATTTATTTTATAGCAAATTCACTCCAGTGCATACTCTACTGTCAGTATTTCTGCACCAGCTCAGCCATACTGACTGTTAAGGACAGCAACTGCTAATAGAGGCCAAAGTTCCAATATTGAGTTGAAAGATAACAATACTTTATTTACAGATTTTTTATTAAAATGCACAGGAATCAAAGTAGAAAATGACAAGAGCACAGCAGAAGTGCCAGCTGTCAAAAATCTCCACTAACACATCGTATTGTCTACCCACTCTTTTCTTTCCCTAGAGCATGAAATTTCACAATTTTCACACAATTCTCACATTACCATCTGCTTAATAATGAAGATAAATGTCACAAATAGGAAATAAAGACATTACAGATTCTCCAATAATGAAACAAGCAATAATAATATTAAAGTGTGAATTGCATTGCAGTGTGCTAAGATAATTTTTTAGATTACAGTGTTACTGTAATCCTTTTTACATACATTATTTCTAAATCATTCAATGCACAGGCATTACTTAGGTTGCAAACTACAAGTGCTTTATCATATGTATAGACTTCCAAATAAACATTAACAGCATGCTAAAAATCCATCCATTAAATATAACACAGGTTAACCAAAAGATAATCTTCATCATCTACAGTATCTTTTACAATTTACATATCATTATTGAAATTATTTGAGCACTACATATCTCAAAAACAGCTCACTGGTACCAAATGGGTCTGTTCAGCCTGCAGAGACTTTTGAGCTGAACAACTAATGAGACATTAATTTTGAAACGCTCTCCTGAAAGCAAACAAGAGGAGGTTTAACGTTGCACTTACATTCCCAGATTTATCTGGCACCTTTGGCTCCACTGACGCTTTTAGAGAATGTCTTCAAACCATTCCTTCCATCTTCACCCCACCAGTTTTCACCTGATTTTCCTCCTACTTCTCCTCAGACTCATGAAATGCAGGCTTTCTCTCCGGGACCCACCTTCATAACCTGCTCAACAACCAACTTGCCTCCACCCCAGGCGAGAAAGAAAAAACAAGTTACACCTCCTCAGCCCGGCCTCCCCCTGCTCCTGCCAGGCTCTCTGAGTGCCATAAATCCAGTACTAATGTTTTTCACAAAAGCAACCCCAGAGAACATCGATTTTGGGTCAAACATATTTCACTTCTACCGTTTCTTGGCTTGTGGTATGAGCAGCGCTTCTTGCAAAAATTGTTCAGTGAAACTGTGTCAGTAACACACTGGAGTTATGCATGTGTTGTTGTCAAGGGAAAATTAGTATTGGGGGGAATATCTATTCTGCATTTTGTGTCCAGGTTTGTTTATGTGTTTGAGCTCATCTTTCATTTTCTAGTGTTACCCTTGAAAGCTGTCAGAAATACCTGCTAGCAAATGTTGATGTGTCTGTTCAGGTTATGGTGAAATCATTTCCCATTTAATCATCCTGAAGGGTGGAGACGTGACAAAAACCCTTTGAAATGTGATGTTGCAAGAAGTACTGGTTTATGGGCGAGCTAATTGTTATTATTAACTCTGATTGTCCTTCCAGCAATGCTTCCACAAAGGGGTGCACAGAAACACAGCTGGTAACCAAAGACAGAGTATTTATCATTAGTGGCAACTCCGAGGGATTAAGGAGTTTCTGTAAACACCCGTGGTGCTTTTTGGGGCCACAAACCAAAGGAATGGTCCACTGTGGGTTTACTGCACCTTGAAGAGTGTAAGGCAGCATTGCTGAAGCCAGCATGGAAAAGTCATATCTGACATGGCTAAAAGGCAGGATTTCATAGGGCAGCAATATGTTGTCTGCTGACTTTTGTTCCACAAAATCTTGGTCTATAAACTCCTGACTTGGAAACATCAAGCCTGTGATGAGCTGGAATACACAGTTGCAAGATCAAGGGCTACATGAATAGCCCTGCCTTTTAAATCTTTCTTCTTTTTATGAAGTTGGTGATCCAGCATTCTCTGGTCTCCCCTGCCCAGTTCAGAATCCAGTAAATCTGGAGTTCATTAATTCAAAATTTTAGTGTGCTCTTCCTTAAAAACAAAGTGGGGCCATTGCACAATTGATTATCTAATAGACAACAAATTATGCAATGTCTTTTGTTTAGGCTCTCTGCCATGAATCTAAGAGCAGGGATCCTGTGGGAGCTCAGGAAAACACAAGGCTGGTAATACATCCTCACTTCTGCTAGCTGCATTATTTCCTCATCAAAACAAACTGAACTCACATTTGGGGCTATTCCATTTCTAAGCTAAAGCCAGAAAATGCCACAAAGTGAAAGTGAAGAAGCTGCCTTGCAAAACAATTGTGTGGCAGAAACTTTGGGGAAATCGACCTTCAGTAATCCGTAGATGAAGATTTCTGATTGTGTATTTTTATCAACATACGTGCAAAGCAGAATCCCTCTGTTTGGCTGAGTTGTGTAAGGTTTGCAAAGCCACACAGGCAGCTCCTGCACTGGTGCCAGAGCCATGAGCCCTGTGAAAGGAGGGCAGTGACACCAACACAGCCACCCTGTGCTCTGATCCCTGGGCCTTCAGCCACCCTGACTGACTGCACTGGCATTGTCCCTTCAGGTCAGTTTTCTGACCCACTCTCATGTCTAAATTAGGATTCACTCATTCACTTCTATTGCATCTATCCCAAGCAGCCTTTCCTCACTGCAAGCTGTTCCCACCTTTGCAGAGGCTGATCTTCTGCTCTGCTCCAGTATGAAGTGCAAAACACCAGCTCAGAGAGAATTCCACATGCCCTGATGTCTGTATTTATTCTCTTTGATTTTGTGATGGAACTGGTGGGGGAAGAAGTACTCACATCAGGCTGCTTTACTGCTGTTTGCTGGAATTTCCCCTGTGGCTCCCCATCCACAGTTCAGGCTCATCCAGGGAGAAATTGCCTTTTCTTGATCAAAACAGGATTTAACCCAGGAGGACTGGAAGACTCAAACTAGGGGAAAATACAGCTCAGACTCAAAGGTAAGCTATGTATGGGTTAATAAGTTAAGTATTTCAGTAAGAGCCAAATAATTTGTCATGAGTGATCAAATTTAATCCCAGTATAAACAGTATTGGGTACACTTACCAACCACACACTACACAGATATGATTGTTTCCTTTCTATTGAAGACATTCTACCTTAGGTATTTGTAGAAGACCTTTAGTTTGAGATCACTTTATGGCACAAATACTGCCAATTTAAGACAAAATGTTTTCTATTCCTTACTTTCATGTGATTGATACTACACATGAAGCATTGCAAAGCTCTGCTGAAACACTGAGCATACTCTTACACACCAGCCATTCCCATTGGGAAGAGAAGAAAGGGGAGCTGTTCAGAATTTTACTCTTCTCCAGTCCTGGTCTAACAGTGCAAACCATTCCCAATTTCTGCATATTCCAACAATATCCCAGAGATCTGCAGGAACAACTGACCCATGACAGTCCTTCGGCTTTTGCTTTCTCACAAATTCTAGAAGAGCAAATAGCAAGGTCTGGAGGGGAAACCATAACCCATCATGAGAATTAATAAACAAGTAATGATTTTCAAGTGCACAACTTGATGGGAAGGATGTTGCTTAGTAACATCAGCAGCTGGATCTGCTGGAAAACCGTGATGTCGCTTGGCAACGGAAAGCTGAGCTGGAGTTTTGTGAGAGTTGTGAAATGGCATTTTGGTGCCCTTCCCCCAAGAAAACCAGAAGCTGCCTGTGGAGATCACGTCACTGAGCCCATGTAGGACTGAGATTCAGAGGACAGCAGAGGATGCAGCCCTGCCTTGTGTGCCCCACTTCATGTACAGGTGTGAAAGAAAAGAAACAGGGACGCTGAGTTACCTGCCACTAAGACATGAAAGCATGTTTTCAAAAATAGGTTATGAAAGTTAAAAATTATTCTTCCCATTTCTGGCTAATTTTCAATCAGGATGACAACCTGGCCTGGAAAATCCAATTGATGACATACTTCCATTGCTTCTAATCAGCCCATGTGGCACTTCAGGGCACTCCTGCATCCTTCAGATGTTTAAGTTGTGTTTTATGGCACAAAAGTGCAGAAGAAGTCACATATTTCTTTGGAGATTAATGAATTTACCCAAGGTTAAAAAGCTCACCAAGTGGCAGAAGAAGAATGTCAGCACTGGCTTCTTCAGCATGCTCCAGTTACCAGACTCTGCTGGAATTTGAGTTAATGTTATTGGAACCTCCATCAGGAGGTGCCCTTCCCAAGGAAATATGGGGGTGCCAAATAATTTTGATTTACTTTCTATTAGCAATATTTTCCCAGCTGAAAAAAAGAAAGTCTATAATTTAACAGAACTTTCCTAATACTATATAGTTTCAAGCAATAATAAATAAAAGTGATTATGGGAATCTTATGTGTGATTCTGTTGTAGTCTACTTATCCCTTAATTGCCTCTCTGGAAGACTTGGGTCTCAGATAATTTTGTGTTTTATCTGCTAGTCCCATGAGGATGTCATGGCCACCTCAGGGTGCCTACAATGGTGTTCAGTGCCTGCATCTGTGGATCTCAATAATCTTTCCCTCCTGCATTGAGCATTAAATGTTTTCAGGTCACGTACATTCCCTTCTGCTGCACTGGCTGCAGATGTCAAAGTACTGCACAGGGCTTAGCCCTTAAAAGTGATGCCAAAAGTTTTTCATAAAATATATATGATCCAAATAAGAATATCCAAGTATTGGAACATTTCTCTTTCCAAACCACATTTATACCAGCAGTTTTTCACCAGATTCCATATGCAGCACTTCAGTCAGTGGGGAGGCTGTGGATTGAGACGAAACACAGAGCTCTGTGCACTGGCTCTCTCTCCATGTCCACATGCACATTCCAGCAATGGAGAGTAGGACACAGATTCCTTTTTAAGTTCTAATAGGGCTTGGGAGCCATAGGGGAGGCTGACCTACATAGCTCACTTGGCTAATCTGTGCCTATCATTGTACAGGACTGAAAAATATTTCCTTATTATTACTGCTGGCCTTTTATAAACAGCTAATTATGATTTAGAACAATATCTCCCCAACACTTGTACTATGAGACATATATGACTGTGTAAGTCAGGGCCATAGCCAACCTGACAAAGTTTACATGTGTTTTCACACTCTAAATGCAAACAGTCATTCAGTCAAAGTGAGGAATTTTTGTTCCTAAATCTCTCAGCTGAGGCAGGAAGAGCATATCCTCTGACTTGGGGCAAAATTCTGGAAGTAGCAGTGGGAATCTCATGTGAGGGGAGGATTTTTAGAACCTGCTCCCTGCTCCTAGAGCTGGTCTGCCTGCTCTGGTGTCCAGTCTCAGCACTGGGAATGGTGGGACACAACTCAGAGAGACAAAAATCCACATTATGTGAGGCAGGCAGAGGAGGAAACAAGGTGAGATCAGTTGGCTTAACATGTCTAGAGGCACATGTAGGGCCTGGGAAGAATGCATCACAGGATGAATTATTCCTTGCCTCTTTTCAGGTCCTTCCTCCTTCAAATTATTTTTCCTGCTTTCCCTTCTACCTGTCTCTTCTGTTCATGCATTCCCTTTTTTCTCCTCCCTTTTTCCAAGAGACTCAGTGGAAACACAAGAGAGAGTAGAGTTGCCACAGGGACTGGTTTTCTGAGAGCTGATGGGAAGGCAGGGGAGAGGCAGACCTAAAGCTGCTCAGGGAGGAAAGGATTCCTTCCTCCTTGTTCTGCTTTAGCAGTCTGAACCAGCTGGCAGCAGCTGTCTCTCCCTAACTGTGCATGGCAGCAGGATTTAATTTAATCTCCCACTTTGCTGGCCTGAGGTGTGTGTTGACATGGCAGGGTTGGCAGGTTGCAGCTGCTCTCTGGGCTTTGTGCTCACACACCCTCTGTGCCCACACAAACATCCCAGGAGAGAAGGACTCATTCCTGGGCTCCTGGAAAGCCTCCAGCACTCAGAGACTCCCCTTGGGCTGGGGGGAGGATGTTTATTGGGTTTTTTCCTGCTGACACAACACAGGTACACAGCCATGTACCACACATATACACACATGCATACATTACATAGATATATAAATGCAGATATGCAGATTATATCCTTCATCCTCAGTCAGAGGCCATTTAGCCTGAGGCTGTTTTTAATAATTTCATGATAGCTGTTAGATCACTGAGTGAGAATAAATTAGATAAAAACTCAGCTATTGAATATTTCAGTTGTTAATTCTCTTACTCCAGAAATGCTGTGTTCTTTCAGTAGTGAGAGCAGGCTGTGAAAATAAATCTCTTAGGAGAGCTGCACATCAAGACAACCTGTTAATATCCAGACAGGGGTTAGATTTCATATTCTAGTCCAAGCAAGTGTATTAGGTTTTTGCAGGACTAACTCTGGGAACTGAGTCACTGACCTCTGAAATTATAGTCAGGATAGTGCTCATAAGCTGTTTACAAAGATTCCCAAGTTTGGATGAAAAAATATTTACTTTGAAACTAACTTTGTTGAGTTTCTTCAATCTTCTGCACCTTGAAAATAGTTAGTTAAGCAAACACAACACTTAGATGTACTGCAAGCACTTCATTGGATTACTTGTGCGAGTTCCTCACCGATTCACAAAGCAGGGGAATGCTGCTGACATTTTAGAAAAGCAGAAATTGAGGCACAGGAGAGGTGAGTGATCAGGCTGTTGGTATGTTGGGTAATCCTGGGCTAAGCAGGAAAGTACAGCTGGTGTTCAGCCCTCAGAAGAATGATACAGAAGGAAGATGATGACTGGTTTGATTTGGCATTACTGTTCTAAAAGATGAGACTATATTTTACATGGAATATTCCCTGGATTATGGACTTTTCTAAGTATGATCTAACCCTGCACAAAAAGACTCCATCACATTTCAAGGCTAATCAGGACCAAAATGCTTCCTCAGGCTTATTTGTAAGGTTAGCCAAGAACAGTTTTGTGCAGAGTAATATCATCCTCAAAGGTATCATAAATTAATTTTAAAAAACCCCAACAGTAAGGCTAAAATAATTTTATGTTCTTTTTTCCAAGGGATAATAATTGTATACTAATAAGAATACTTCTTTACAGACATTACCATCGTTCCATACCAGTTACCAAGTTAAAACTAATTCAATTAATTAATGCTTAAGCTGAATGTAAATTATGAACCTATTTTCCCCTGATTCCTTTGATTCAACTAAGCAGAATTGCAAAACAAGGCTGAGAGAAGCCAGTTACAGCCAGTCTTCCATGCATTTGTGATGACCTGGAGACAACAATTGGTGCCTGAACTGCATTATCCCCCTCTAGTGCGTGTTTGATGTTTGCCTTTGTGGCAGTGGCTTTTTTAGAAGATGATCTAATGCTGTGCTGGTGGGAAGTGGTCCTGGTGATCCCTGGTGGTTGGTGGAGATAAAGTTGCCTAAGCTGCTCACTGCTGTTACAGATGGCACAACTCTTCATCCTTCTGACAGACCTAAACCTAATCAGCTTCACCTAATGACAGATTTAAACTCTTATAACTTACTGCCTTCTCCAGCTGGGTCTCCACTATTTATATTCATGTTCTCATTCTCCACTAATGTGAACAATATCCAGTTTCAGAAGTTCACTCTTAATTTACAGGTGTATTTTTTCACTGGTATTTCGTCATCATGAAGGAATATGCTAGTTGCAGGCTTTACAGTACCTTAACTCAATCTCAGTTTGGTTTGGGGAGGGTTCCCTGGAGACCAGGCTCACAAAATAATTGTTATACATAATTATGCACTACACTGGTACTTTTAAGCAGGGATTGTAACATGGAATATATAAAATTTCTACTTTAAACAGGAAACCATGACAATATGTAGGCAAATAAGGACCAGTCACTAGTACCAAAACATGGATATTAAGCATATTTCAAGTCAGTGGAATGAGCACAAAATAAGGCCTACAATTGTTTGTCCAGTTTAAAGTTCATGTGCATAAAGATTTAGGTTTTTTCTTGTACCCAAATGTGAGTCTTTTCCTCTTGTTTGAGTAAACTCTTAAAGATTACTTGATGAACTCTTGTGCATCTAAAAAGTAGTAATATTCCCTAAAAACTGTGATAGCCATAGATTGACTCAAACCTCTTTAAACTTCACATGTAAGAACAGAACTTACCACAAAATGATATTATGAGGCTGTACAATATATTAATGCAAAAGGCTCAAGCATAGTTTCTGAAACTCTTAACATCTTTTTACCAGTAGAAATGATTTAATAGTGTAATGACTGAAATATTTGTTTTGGCCTGGTGAGTCTTCATGCAGAACTAAATATTGCACGTAAGACAATCAAGAAATGTTGAGGCTCTTTATTAGAATGCAAGAATATTTCCATGGTCAGTGCTCCTGACACGTTTTCCACTTTGGTGTGAGCATTGTGTGATTTAAGAGTCTACCAAAGAAACAGAAAAAAAGCCCCCACTTTATGTAGACCATGAATTTAAACCTCCTGCCCCTTGTATCATGCAGGGATTTTCATATGGGTTCAATAAAACCGTGCAATGCTCCAAAAGTGTGGCTAAAATCAGGTCTTTCTCATCAAGAAAGTGGTTTAAGTATAATTTTCAGTTTACAGTTGCAAGTTGCATGGAAACTGTGAGTACCAGGCAAAGTAAAAAGCAGTCTTGCAACTTATCACAACAGATACTAATAACTACTTTATTTTCAATAGTATCAATATGCTCTAGATATAAAACAGACACAAAAATGTAGGCAACAGATCACACACACTGCTGTTAGAACTGACAGCTTTGCATAATGGAGCACACACATCCCTCTGAAGTGCTGGAGAATTCATGCTAAAACACAGACTAAAATTCATGCTATGACACACTAAAATCTAGGCAGATAAGGTCAAAACCTGCAGATTTATGAAGCTGTGCTGTAAAAACTGGGATTTTGATACTCACAAACAGCTTCTTTGTACTTTTTTCCTCTCCTTTCCCTTACTGCAGCAATTGTGTTTCTGCATTCAACCAGGAGCAGCTCACGATGTCAGTTTGTCAACATCAAAAATTGTTTGTGCTTCAGAAGATCTAGAAGGAACCTCTCTGCCTTTTTTGGAGGGTTTCTGAAAATCTGACAGTGAACCTTCAGTGCACAGAAATGGTGCTGTTTGGCTGACACTTCACAGAACCACAGAAAACAGAGCTGAGGAACAAATCCTTCCCTGTTTTAGTATGTCCCCAAAAAAGGTATTTTTTACACATTTTGGGAATGGGACAGAACATTCTGAAATAATATTTACCAAAGAATTTCTCAGATCTATTCTGCAGAAACATCTATGGTGTTGGTTCACTGATAAAGTTTTCTGGTTTATTTCATTGTTTCTAGGGAGATTATCTCATCATCCTGCTTTCTTGCTCACAATTCTACTGGTCTTACTCCCTTCTAAAATATTCCTGTAGAACATATGGCAGCTGTTCATATCAAAACAAAAATATTAGCACTATATTAATCACATTATGTTTTGGTAGCAAGAAAAAACTGTTTTCACCCAGTCAGGTTGCCATGAACCAGCAAATCTTTTCTGATTACTTATACTCAGAAAAGCAAATTTCATCTAGGTAATAAAATAAATCGTTCTTACCTTTTATTTATGCACAGACCCATTAAAGTCCTGCAAAACTCCCCGCAGTATTCCACTGTTTACACATGAAGGAAATAAATATAAATATCTGAATCCATTTGCAAGGACTCAGAGCTGGCTGAAGCTTGGGTTTGCCCAAGAATAAAGAGTACTGGCTGGATCTTATGCTTGCTGGGAAACCAGAGAAGTAAATGAGTCTGTCAAGTCCTAACTAGCATTTAATGACAAATTTAATTTGGCAAGAATATATAGTTCAGTATTTTGTCAAGCTTGCTGAGGCTTGTATATTCTGTATATGGATCTTGACCAACTGCTGTATTTTCATAGGATCCTGCATTAAAGAGCTTCTAATGAAAACATACAATACTTAAATCAAACTTTGTTTCACCATGTGATTTTTAGAACACAGTACTTAAAAAGGATTATGTCAAGAAAATAAAAACTGTAATCTCTGATGGCTCAACTCTTATCCTGGCTGTCAGCAGTGCAGCTCTTCAAACCATTAGTTTCTGCAATTAAATGTGGAATCAATTAACTGCACTTAAGCCATTAATTTAGCATTAAGCCTAGATCACAGAAGTCGGGTAAAATGTTACTCTTTTCAAACTTGTTATGGACTTTCCTGGTAAAACCCCAACTCTAATGTAACTTAGATCAGCTTAGATTTTCCCCAGACTAGGTTACTTCCCACAGATTGTTCCAATGCTTGATGCAAACACTAACCAGGTAATTCCTGCATGTGCCAAGGGCCTGCTGATCTCCTTAGGCCAGGATACCCAAGCCTGTCATGGTCACAGGACTCTGCCTTAGAGGTGGAAAAATGACTGGATGTGATGCAGATACAGAGGGAGATGCAGATGTTAGGTTAATTAAAACCAAGCCAGTGAGGATTAGATCATCTACCCGTAGGCCCATCTGACTTTTCTGGTCAACTACCAGCACACTTTTCCCTGTCCAAAATCCTTATAAAATAAGATTTATAGAGTACATGTATTAGCACTGAATTAAACTTTGAATCTATAATGAAAACATTTTGACATGAAGGGATGGAACTCTTTTCTTAACTCCTATATATATTGCAGGTTTCTAATTCATCTTTTTGGGCTGTGTAAAGGGAAAAAAGTCTACTTCTGGGTAGTTAGCAGCTTGATCCTGAATAGTTGAACCACGAGGATAAAATTCAAGGTATAAACACTCTTATTTTTAAGGTAAGATCAGATTTTGTGGGGAATATCTGCTTTATAATACAGATAGAAGCATGCCTGCCATTGTCATCCTGTGCCTGGCAGTAAGATCGTCAGTTTTGCCTCAAGAGAAACCCATTTTTTTTAAACTTGGAAAACAGTTTCCAAAACATGATGATAATATAAACCCTGTTCAATTATAAAATCCAGAAATAACTGAAGTGACCATGGACTCATACATTGACAACAGATTTCAATATCAAGTCATCAATGTTAAAAAGCAGTAACAATCAAAATTTTTGCTAATCTTATTTTGATTGAATTGGTTTTCCTAGTGGGTAAGACTGGAAGTGACTCCAACTACCTTAAGGTCTGTAAGTTTTGGGTCACCAGAGGCAATATTGTACCTACAACTGCTCAGTGCTGTGTTTTATAGTCTGAAATAAACTTTGCTATGCATGAAAGACAAAACATCATAGACAGTTCTCACTTAAGAACATCATCAAACATCTGCATAATCTGTCTAGTGAGCAGCCAGCTCATTTCACCCCTGAAATTCTGCATGAGAAACACACATTCTTGTTGTTACATGGCAACTTCAAAACAACAAGCAATCCTTACTGACACAAACCCTTAGAACTGTTTCTGAAAAAAAAAAAAAAAAAAAAAAGAACAAGTGGAAGAGAGCCACATTTAAAAACTCCAGCATTTGCAAATAGTTATGACAGTCTGTAATGTTGTAACTTGTTTTTAAAACAGCTATTTTAGGACATGCACATTTAATGATCAGTCTCTTGGTCTTAGATACTGACTAAACAAGACATCATCCTTTAGACACACTATATAGGGTATGGGATTGTAAAACAAGTTATACAAGAGATCATGAAACTATAGAACCTCAAAGGAGACACTTTTTTACTGGTACAGAGAAAAAAAAATCTTTTACTTGTCAGACACTCCCTTTGCCTTTTTGTAATGTCTAAAACATAATTAGTAAACTGTTTTGAGTCTAGACATTTTAAAATTTAAAGAACTGATAAAAAATTACTTACCCAATTTTCCTCTAGACTGAAAATGAAAATTCACCACTCTGTCCCTGATTTTTATAACCTTCTGCACTCCTTCCCTCCTAGCTGGTGTGTGGATCCCCTTTCTCCCAGGATCACATGAAAGTGTTCTATTAATGTGAATTGGCTGATGTTTGAGAACACTATGCTGGAGAGCTATGAAGTGTAAGGAATCTGACCCAGGGAGCTGTGGGGCTCTGACACATCAGTTCTTCACAGGAATTCTCAGAGCTGGATGGGAATGACACGGGACAGGTCCTGCACTCTGGGTGCAGCACGCTGGCACTGGCCTTGCTGTGGTTGGGATAAGGATTGCTTAAGGCAGGGAGACAAGTTCCACGTTAAACCAACGTAACTGGAATTTTACCCTCTGTCTTTTACTCCAGGACTGTAACTTCCGAGTATCAGGCTGTCCCTTTCACCTGACCTCACAAGCAAATGTTGTGAAAATGGATCAATTTAGCACGTGACAGATGCAAGTAACAAAAGCACTGCTGAAAGTGACAGCTGCCTTACGAAATCCACTGCAAGTCAGCGCTGCTCTGCATGTTTCCCAAGGAATGCCTTGCTGGAGCTCAGGATGAACATTCAAAGCCTAGGAATGTTAGCAGATTACCTGGCAGGATGGAGAGAAAGAAAAAGAAGTCTTCTGCCTCCGCTGCATTCTCCATCCCTTTGTGCTCGGTTTTCTCTTGCCCCCAGGGGCAGAAAAGAGGGAATGCAGCTTTGTTCTCTTCCCCCGTGGGAGGAGATGGAGCTTTCAGGCCCTGGTTTGAATGGAGTGGTTGGAGTTAGAGTGTTACACGTGTGAACCAAGCCTTGCCACCTCAGCAGAGTTGTCTCAACCATAAACCCCCAAAGTACGTGTCACTGCAACAGGAAACCCGCACCAATCGCTGAAATGTCTTTTAAGCACAGCATGTTTTCACTTACATGGTACTTTTGGAAAACCCTCCCTTGGAATACATAGTTCCAGAAAGGAAAAAAAAACCATTGCTTTCCTAATAGGTTGTGAGTTACAGGCCTTTAAACACATAAATATAAATATATCCACATCAGCACAAGGTATGAAGAAATGATTGCTGGGATAGGATTAAACCTATCACAGAAGTGCTTGGGCTTAAGTCAGTTGTTTGCATGGTATTGGCAAAGCCTAAGAGGTGATAATTTCTAGAGGCTGCTATAAGAAATAGTGAATTTATGAATTTTCTGTGAATACAGAAATGATTAGCATATTAAAATTTTTATGTCCAAAAATTGCCATGCAGTTATGCAAAATATGTGCACAAATCCTTAGAACGCTAATAGGCTGCTTTTGCAAAAATCTGACATTGTTTCACATTTGCTTTTAATTTGTTTGTTCCTCCATTCAAGATGTGCTGGATGGACCACCAAGGCTGCAGCTGTCTGGCTATTCTCCACTTTGAGGCACCATTGATATATTTCCTACCCCTTCTTGCAAAGATTTTATTTTATTTTATTTTATATTATTTTATTTTATTTTATTTTATTTTATTTTATTTTATTTTATTTTATTTTATTTTATTTTATTTTATTTTATTT
>VZUI01022340.1:0-50656 GCA_013401135.1 Cettia cetti
TCTCCAGCCCACCCCAGCTCCCAGAGAGCCTCTCCAGCCCACCCCAGCTCTCAGAGAGCCTCTCCAGGTCACCCCAGCTCTCAGAGGGCTCTCCAGGTCACCCAGCACAGCCCTGACCCTGCTGAGGGCAGGGCCCAGTCCCGTGGCAGCAGGGCCAGCTCCTGTCCCGTGCCAGGCCAGCAGGGATGCTGCTGGTGGCCACGGGCTCCTCTGCCTGCTCGGTCTCAGCCCGTGGCTGCCTGGCTCCCTGGCATGTGGGCTGCAGTCCCTCCTGGGGGCCCTTGCACCGTGCCAAGGGAGCTTTTCTTATCTTCACAGGAATGAAAACCTTTCCGAAATCAAAGTGCTTGGGTGGCTTTGAAGAGTTTCCTCTGGAGATGAAACAAGGCTGTTTGTGAGCACCAGCAAGTGCTGCTGAGCTGCAGCTCCTGGGGACACCGGGCTGCTGGGGAGCACTGGGCAGTGGCCTGGGGGTGCCCTGGGCTGGGCTCTTTGGCCACAGGAGCTGCCCTCCAGGCTGGAAGCTGCCCCTCGTGCAGAACCCACCAACACTGAGCTGTTCTGACTCACTCCCACCCGGAATTGCGGCTCCACGCTGGGAATTGTGCACCATGAGAGGCAACCAACAAAGGGATGGGAGAGAGGATTATGTGGAGGTGCTGGAGATGTTCAAAGCACAGCCTGCACTGCGAGGGGCTGCTCAAATCCCCCAGTGCCCAGGACCCACAGGGCCCTTTTGCAAGGGAAAAAGGAATTCAAGGGCCAGAGCAGCAAATGAGCCTGAAGGAAAACTGCCCCTCTGGAGGAACCCCCTGAGGCTGGTGTAATTTGAGGCACTGAATGGGGTGGACGTGGAGGGGCCACCCTTGCAGTGGGCCTGGGGACAGGCAGATGTGACTGGCTGCAGCTGCCAGCCTGCCCTGGGAGCAGAGAACGCCTGGCAGGCCGGAGTGCACACAGATTATTTGTTGTTTGGTATTTTCCCCTTAATGCTTTTGTCCTAAAATAAATACACAAAAGTTCAGGGCCCCGCAGGTTGTGTCTGTGAGGGATGGGGGAGTCAGGGATTGCTTTGGAGTGATCCATGCTGTTTGTTTACCAGCATGGGCAAAGTCTGCTCTCCCTGCTTGCTCCCAGCTCCGCAGGATCCTTCCCCAAAGCTGCCTCACCCCCTTCCCACTCAGCCCTGCCACCCTTCCCTGCTCTGGGCAGGGCACACTGGCCTGCGTGGCACCCAGCAAAGCTCCTGTCTCTGGGGACAGACGGACTTTGTCCCTCAGCAGGAGTGAAGGCCCACGCTGGGTGCCAGCCTGGGGCGCTGATGCTCAGGCACAGGGGGAAGCAGGATGTGCTGTGAGCATCTGGGTCCCTGGGAGTGCTGGAAGCCAGGCTGGACAGGGCTTGGACCAACCAAGCCTAGGAGAAGGTGTCCACCAAAAGGGTTGCAATAAGGTGCTGTTTAAGGTCCCTTCCAAGCCAAACAGTTCTGTGACTCCGTGGTTCTAAAAATGTGCAGATGTGGCATTTGGGGAGATGGCAGCTGGGCACAGCTGGGAATGGTGTCCCATCCCCAGTGTTCCACCCACTGCACCCCAGGGTCAGCACTGGCACTGTGCCCCAGCCCCACCAGGATCCCCCCCTGCAGCCCCCCAGCCACCCCGCTGGGCTCACCCTCCCCCTCGGGAAGTGCCCAGTCTGATCTGATCTGGGCTGGGCTGGGCTGGGCTGGCCTTTCCTGCGGGCCCCAGCTTGTCTGCCACTCATTTAGCCCTGCATTCCCCTTCCATCCTCACTCCTGAGCCTCTGGATTTTGCCCTGAGAAGTGTTGGCTCCAGGATATTGCAGAGCAAACACAGAGCAGAGATAAGGGACAGCATCCTCCCCTCGGAGCAAACACAACACCAGCCTCACAAAGGTCACCCAGGTCCTGTGGTCACTGCTGCCACCACTTCCCAGCCCAGCCCCTCGCTGGCCACGTGCCAGCTCCAGAGGGACAGTGGCCTCCCCCCAGAGCCTGGCCTCAGAGCGTTCCCATTCCCAGCCCTGCTGCCCTGCTCTCCTGCTCTCCCTGCTCCGAGTGCCAGGGCTGCCAGTTCCTGCCCTGCATGCCCACAGGGATCTGTTCCTGCCCTGCATGCCCACAGGGATCTGTTCCTGCCCTCCACATGCCCACAGGGATCTGTTCCTGCCCTGCATGCCCACATGTGCCCCAGGTCCCCTCTCCTCTGCTCTCCCCTGGCACTGCCCTCAGTCTGTCCCTGCCATCTCTGGCCCAATCCAGGCTCACCCCGAGCTCTCCACCCTCTGGTGTCCACGTGCACAGTCTGGCTGTCCCCACCACAGTCCCTGACCAGCTCTTGTCCCCCAGGGCCCTCCCATGCTCCCCACCTGTCCCTGAACCCTACAGAACTCAGCTGGCCGTGGGTCCCAAGTCCCTCCTCGCCAGGGATGAGGGATGAGCCTCTCCCTCTCTCCGTGCCATCTCCTGCCCAGCCCCGACTCCAGGGGCAAGTCCCAGCCTGAGCAGAGGTTCCCGTGTGTCCCATCCCCGTGCCAGTCACGGGCAGGGCAGGTCAGGTCAGGTCAGGTCTGGTCTGGTCTGGTCTGGTCTGGTCTGGTCTCCTCTCCCCGAGCCTCCTCCTGCTCCCTTGGGCCGCGGGTCCTGTGGAGGGAGGGCACGGCTCCCCGGCAGCTCCTTTGGGGGGATGTGGAAGCCCCCCTTCCCGGTGCCTGGTTCCTCGTCTCCAGGGCTGGACCATCTCCCAGCGGCAGCTGGAGGTGGGATTTCAGGCAGGAGACCGTTGGACCCTAACAAAAGCAGGAAATGGGTATAATTCTCCTTCGGAGGAGGAATGAATAGCAGATCCCCGGGGGAGGCGAGGCCAGCTCAGAGAGCGGCAGCGACGTGAGAAACTCTGCTCGTTCCTTGCAAGGCTGCGCTTCCTGAGAGCTCCCCTCTTCCTGCTGCTCTCCAGCCTCTCCCCAGCTCGGCCAGACCCTCAGCAGCGGCACAGGAGCCCCCAGAGTCCTGGCCAGGGTGCCTGATCCCAAACCTGTCCTGCCAGGGCTTGGGGAGCCCGGGCTGGGGGCAGCCAGGGGGGCAGGGACCCGAATGGTGTGATTCCGTGGGTGACGTCCCAGTTTTGGATCGAGGTGAGTTTTAAGGCCACTTCCAACCCAGACCATGCTCCAATCCCGTGACTCAGTGACCCCACACCTCATGTACAACCCCACTCAGTCCTTCCTTAGACCCTGGAGCAGGAATTTGAGTATTTGGGGAATTAATAGGGTGCCAGAGGCAGGGGATGGGAGGGAGGCCGCCACTGCCCAGACCACTGGCATGGGCACGATGCTGGGAATAGCAGGAGCTGCCCCTTGGGGGTGGCTCCCAAACTGGGGAAGCTGCTGGAGCATCCCACGGTTTCCAACAGCCTGGGAGTGACAGGGAAGCTCCTCTCCAGTGTGAATCCCAGGATCAGCCCAGGCACTCAGCACCAGAGCTCAATCAGCCACCAGGGTTTCATTTTGGGGCCCTGCTGCTTCTTCTCAAGGAGATCTCTGGTGCTGCAGAGGGTGGGTGGGGACTGGAGAAACCTTCCTGAACCCTGGAGCAGGGGATTGATTAATCAGTGCTTGAATAATTGCAGGGCACTGCAGACATTCTGTTCCCAAGGCCTGTGCAGGGAAGGGATGAGGTGGAGGATGGGGCCAGGGAGGTCACTCGCCCCAGCCCGTCCTCGCCTCAGCCTCAGAGCTGCTCCCAGGATTAAACGGTTTCTTTTTTAAAGTGAGATCTAATCTGGTGACAAAAGCTGCAGCAGTGCTGTGAGCCCATCATCTCCCCGAGAAAAGCTCCTCCAGCCTTCAAATGCTTTCACCACTTGGATGCTGGATTTCAATCCAAGGCTGATCTGCCTCTCTTCAGCTCCAGCCCTGCTCTTGTTTCTCCTCGCTGTGGGATTTAAGGGTTCCCTGCTCTGTTTTCCATGTGGGAGGACACAGGCCAGGTGCTCAGATCACCTGATAACAGAGTTTTAGCAGCATCACAGCCCTAGGCCTGGCTTTCCCAGCCTGTGGTCGGCTCTGTGGTACTCCTTCCAGCTCTCCTGGTGTTCCCCTGACATCCCCGAGTGTGGGTGCCAGACAAAGAGCTCCAGCAGGGCGCTATTCACCGACTCCAGCCCCCACACACCGTACACAATGGTGCCTAATTACTCCTTCACAGGCAAATCTGCATCACTGGTCCAGGCAGATATTCTTGGGAGGGCTTAAACTTACAGCTCCCTTGGCTGCTGGTTAAAAGCCAGGGTTCCTCTCCCCGGCCTGTGTGGGCTTGTCCAGAGTCACTGCTTTCCAAGATCCAGCCTGAGGGCTTCAAATCCAAACTGCAGTCCCAGACATACTCCGGATATCTGCAGTCAAATACCCCCGACCATTTAACCAGGTGAAAACATCCTCTTCCCTCTGTGTCTCATCACTCTGGGTGTCATTTTCCAGCTTTCCCAGCAAAGATTTCATCTCTTCACTCCCATCATTGATAAAAACGTTTCAGAGCGGCGGACGGAGCGCGGGGCCCCGGGGGAGGGAGGTGGGAATAATGCTCCTTTCTGCTCTCTCCCCATTAGCAGCCCCCTCGGAGATCTGCCAGGGAAGCAGCTTGAATCCATTTCATCTGTGCCCTGTTAATTCCTTCTAATGCAAGTTTTAATCAAAATGTCAGGTGGAAGGAAGTCAAATGCCTCAGGGAGATCCGAGTGTGCTCTATCAACACAAGTGCCTCTCTGCCCCAGCCCGGTGATCCTGTCACACAGAGACAACAGCTCTGGGTGACAACCCTGCTGGCCCTGCCACCAGCGCTGGCTGCAGCTCCCAAGTCTGGGGACATCACAGCACCAGGTGGGACCTGTCCCAGGGACCCAGGCACGGATGGAAACCCAAGGGGCACCAGCAACGCCCCTGAGCAATGCCCTCACCACCTTCTCCAAGCCCAGAGCCACCTTTCCTCCCCATTTTCTGGGGAATGGTGCTCCCTTAGGAATGGGAGGAGCTTCCTGTGATGCTCAGCCCCAAGGTCCATCCCAGGAAAAGCTCCCAGTGTGGCAGTGGTGGAACTCATGTGGCCTTGAGGGACAGGGGACAGTGATCCCTGAGGAAAGGTCCCTGAGAAAGGGGAGGAGCTTTCAAGGCTGGAAGAGGAGACTGGAGATGCTCAGCCCCAATGTCCATCCCAGGAGGAGCTTCCAGCATAGCAGTGGTGGGGTCCATGAGGCCTTGAGGGACAGGAGACAGTGGTCCTGAGGATGGGGAAGGGCTTTCAGGGCTGGATGAGGAGATTGGAGCTGCTCAGCCCCAGTGTCCATCGCAGGAGGAGCTCCCAGCCCGCGTGCCCTGGGATGAGGGCTGGGCCGAGCGCTGAGGGAGGACCAGGGCTCAGGGGCTTCCCCGGCTTGCAGGATCTTTCATCCTCCGTCACCACAAAGCCAGGCCAGATCTGCATTTGCAGCAGCCCACAGAAGCTGCCTCTGTTGTCTTATTTTTGTTATTTTTGAGAGGATATTTTAGCGCTGAGCACATTCCCTCCTGTTGCCATGGCAGCCGTGACAGGGGTTATATACCGTGAGAAAAATACCAAAATTAATGAGTGAGTGAAAGAGCAGCCAAGAGAAAAACAAGGTTAAAAAAAGAGTTAAAACAGTAATAAAAACAATCTCCCAATAATTTGGCACCGAGCATCCCACAGGCAAGACAGGCGGCGAGCATCCGAGCCCTGCGGCTGCCCGGCGGATCCCGGCCGGGGCCGGCTGCCCGAGCCCGGGGCCGGAGCGGGGCCGAGGGGGGCGCTGCTCCCGCCCCGTCCCACCGGCGCTCCGGATGGGGCTGTGCCCAGCCCGCTCCTTCCCCCGCAAACCTGCAGCCCTCGGTGACGCAGGAGGCGAGCGGAGGAGAAGTTCTTTAATGTGCTCATTTCCTCGCATTTGGGTTTTGAGGATCTTTTTGTTTTTAATTGTAGAAACAAGCGGATTGTCAGAACATCTGTGTTATTAGCATTTGCTGCCCAAATCCGAGCTGCTGCTTCTCCTGCGGAGCCCAGAGCTGATGAGAGAGAGAACAGAGGAGCCTTTGAACTCCTAGCAGCAGACGGCAGCCAGGTTGCCGCGTGTGTGTGTTGGGGAGGGGGTATTTATTCTCTTGTAAGGTTCATTTGCTCTCTGTGTTTCCCTTTCTTCTCTCTTTCCCAGAGATTTAGCTGGATGCTCTTCCCTCGCAGGCTTTGTTCTTCTGACAAGGCCCCACTGGCAGCACGGAGCTGCTGCCTCTGTGTGCTGCTGGAGCAGCCCAGCACGGGGGACCCGGAGCTCGGGGCAAGCCAGAGCCTCCAGCAGCAGCTCCGGGGGCGGTGGCACCGCCAGCCCTGGAGGGGCTCACGGAATAACTCTGCAGACACAGCTGCAGCCTGAGGCTTTCTTGTTGCTCAGACTGGCTCTGCTTTCTGGGAATGGTGAAGACAAGGTGAGGGTGGGTGACTCATCTGGAACTGGTACGTATCAGGATGGAACATTCTTCCCTGTGAGGGTGGTGAGACGCAGGTTGCCCAGAGACGCTGTGGATGCTCCATCCCTGGGATTGTTTAGGGCAAGGTTGGACAGGGCTTGGAGCACCCTGGGATGGTGAAAGGCGTCCCTGCCAGATAAGGGTGGGATGAGATGGTCTTTGAGGTCCTTTGCAACCAAAACATTCCGGGATTTTACAATAACACCCAGGAGAAGGAAGTACGGGGAATGGCGAAGCTTCCTGTGTTGTCAGAGGGCAAGGAGCACCCTGGGAGGGGCTTCCAAGGGCAGTGGGGTGGAGGAGGAAGGCACAGATGGATGAGGCAGCCCTGGGATGCCAGGCCAGCAGTGGCCTGGTCATGGTGTCCCCACCGCCCCCCAGGCCGCGGGTGCTGCTGGCACTGCGGAGGGCCCTGCCAGGCTGCTCCTCTGGGCTGCACGGGGGGGGGGGGGGGGGCGCCTGGCGCCAGGACACTTCCCCCCTGCATTCCCAGAGCCTGCACCTGTCCCTCAGAAACGTGTCTGAGCACAGGCTGAGGTGACAGTCACCAGTGTCCCACAAATGGGCGGCACCCAGTGATCCCCGTCCGCGCCCAGGCACTCCCTGTGCCGCCCCCGTGGGCTGCCCCGTCCTCTTGTGAAATGCAAACCTTTGGTCCCCAGCAATCTCTGAAGTTTGCTGTCCCTGCTTCATGGGCAGCCTTGGATCCACGGGGTCGCTCCCCCGGATTCTCCCTTTGCTCCAGCTCTCTGTCCCTCCAAACAGGGCTGCCAGTTACTGATCCATCAAATGTCCCCTGTCTCCAGAGAATTCCGTTCCCTCTCCTTGCCCAGCTCAGGCTGGATCAGCAGGGCACAGCCTGACAAACCCCACAGCTCCTCTCCCTGCCCCAAAGGTGGGCTGTGACCTTCCCTGCCTTCTCACTTCACATCTTCTGCTAAATTGGCTTCATGTGAATTGACACTCGGAAAAAAAGCCCCGCACACGGACACGGAGGAGCCGAAAGTCTGGGAGGAGAGAGCTGGGAGAGGGCTTTCCATCCTGAGGGATGGCTCTCCAGCCGCCTTCTCCTGCCCAGCGGGACGCAGCCCTGCCACGGGCTGAGCCCGCTCCTTGCCGGGGAAAAGCGGGGAGATTTGGGAGAGAAGCACGGCAATTTTGGGGAGAAAACGGGGCGATTTCGGGGGTGAGATGGAGCCGGGCTGCTCCGAGCAGGCAGGCGCAGCCTCTAGATGGTGCAGTCATGCAGCCGAGCTGAGCATGTGTGCAGCGACGGGCGCTGCGCAACAGGTTGGCGTAGCACAGCGGGGAGACGCGCTCCCATCCTCGCTGCGGCGGAGCGGGAAGGATTTTCCAGCATCCTGGCGAGAAATCCGCGCAGCAACCGGCCCGGAAAGCGGGTGAGGGGCAGCGCCACGGGCTGCGCGACCCTCGGAGGGGTTCTGGCAGGGTCGGGCTGCAGCTCCGGCCCCTGGCGGGGAGCGAGGCCGCTCCTCGCGGGAGCACGGAGGCGGCGGGGGAAGGGGCGCACGCTGTCCCCAGGCCCCCGGGGGACTTTGCTCGGCCGGCCAGGTGTCGGCGTGAGGAACCAGCCGAGGGAGACGGCCTGTGAAGGCATCGCAAGGGCGCCGGCAGCCCGCGGGTGCTTTGGGAGCCGCGGGTGCTCCGTGGCCGCTGCGCCCCGACACCCCGCAATAAATAAACCCGTGATTCACCGAGGTGTGACGGCAGGGCACAGCGGCCGCTCCAGCCCCGCCACCGCAGCCAGCGCAGGAGCCGTGCAGCCCGCCCGCAGCCCTGCCGGGCCGGGGAGGGGTGGGCACAGCCCCGGGGAGCTCGGTCCCACGGCGGGACCCTCCCGGGCCCTGGCCCTGGGCAGGGGGGTTGTGCGGCTGTGAAGCGCCGGCTGCAAGAATAAACGAGCGAATTAATTATTAAGAGCACCGAGAGGGGAGTGAAAAGGGAGACCCGAGCCGCACGTGTGCGGGCAGGGAGCGCGGGCAGGGGTCCCCGGGGTGAGGGGGCCCGAGGGCCGCGGGGACCCCCCGCTTTCCACGGGCACGGCGCTGGGCGCGGTGCCGGCGGCCCGGGGCCGGGCGGCTCTGCCCGGCAGCCGCTGCCCGCTCGTCCCGGCAGCCCGGCCGGGCTCGGGATCTGATAAGGAGCCGGAGCTCCACCTCCCCGTGGTGGTGGCGGCGAGAGGCGGAGGCAGCGGCGGGCGCGGGGGGGGAAGGGGCCGTGCCTGCGCTGCGCTTCCCCTGCACATCCTCACACACACCGAGGGACGGAGGCGGGCACGGACCGAGCTGCCCACCGGGGCTGCCTCCAGCCTGAGCCGCCGCTCCGCCGGAGGAGCCGCAGCCCCGGCCCGGGGAGGGGGGCGGTTCCCACGGGACATTTATATTTTTTTTGCCCCCCCTCCCCTTTTTTTTTCTTTTTCTTTTTTCTTTTTTCTTTTTTTTTTTTTCCATTTGATTTTCATCCGTGGATAACGCTCGAGAGGAGCCGGGGGGGTGGGGGGAGCCCGGTCCCGGCGGGAAGGAGGCGATGGAGACGCCGCGGGACCAGCGCGCAGGGGCTCGGCACGGAGCGCAGCGCCGGCACCATCCAAGTAAGAGCTGCGGCGGGGCCGGGACCCCCGCCCGCAGCCAGGCAGAGCCGCGGGGGGGTGCGGGATGCCCCGCGCCGGAGCTCGGCGCCGTGCGGGAGCGCGGGGCCGGGCGGCGGCGGGAGCGGCGCTGGCGAGCATCCCGCTCCCGAGCATCCCGCATCCCTCCGCTCCCCTCCGCGCCGAGCTGCGCGGGGCTCCGCGGCCAGCGGGGCGGCTCCCGCTTGTCCCCGGTCCCGCCCGGCTGCCACTTGTTGTGCGGAGCGGAGCGCGGCCAGCCCCGCGCAGCGCGGCACAGGGCGGGCGGAGGTTGCGGGAGGGCGGCCGTGGGGGGAGGAGGGGGGGGTGCGCGCGTGTTTCGGGGTGTTTATTTTTCCGCGTGGGGGTGGCCCTGGGTGTGTGTGTCCCTCGTTCAGCCCTGGGTGTGTGCGCCCGCGGGGTGCGCGGCTGCGTGGGAGCCGCAGAAGTTGCGGGTGAGCCGGGAGCGGGCAGGGAGCGGGGCCGTGCGGGAGCCGGAGCGGCGGGCGCGGGGAGCTGGCGGGGGCGCTCGCCGGGGGCCGTGCCGGGGTGTCCGCGTGGGGTGCGTGGGGCACCGGGCTGCGGGGACACGAGTGGGGTGCGCGTGTCTGTGAGCGGAGCTGTGTGCTTGTGGCGGGCTGAGCGTGCGGTGAGTGTGTCAGCGGGCTGTGCGTGTGCGAGTGAGCGTGTCAGCGGGCTGGGCGTGCGGTGAGTGTGTCAGCCGGCTCCGCGTGTGCCAGCGGGCTCGCGTGTGTCAGCGGGCTCCGCGTGTGTCAGCGGGCTCCGCGTGTGTCAGCGGGCTCCGCGTGTGTCAGCGGGCTCCGCGTGTGCCAGCGGGCTCCGTGTGTGTCAGCGGGCTCCGCGTGTGTCAGCGGGCTCCGCGTGTGTCAGCGGGCTCGCGTGTGTCAGCGGGCTCGCGTGTGTCAGCGGGCTCGCGTGTGCCAGCGGGCTGTGCGCGCCTCCGCCGCGGAGGATCCCTGTTTCCCATACGCGAGGCTGAGCGCGAAGCCGGTGCCGGCAGAGCGGCTCCCGTGGTTTTTTTCACGGGTGTCTGCGTGCGTGTGTCCGTGCGTGTGTCCGTGCGTGTGTCCGTGTGTGTGTGCGTGTCTCTGTGCGTGTCTCTGTGCGTGTGCGCGGGGCTGGCGGAGCCGCCCGGGGGAGCGGGGGCTCCGCTCCCCTCCGTGCCCGCAGCCGGAGCCGGCGGCAGCCGGAGCCTCAGCCCGGGCAGCGCCGCGGGGACCGGGGAGCCTCGGCCGCGGCGGCCGGCAGCGGAGCCCGGCCTCCATCCTCCCTGCCGGCCGCCGCGGCAGGCAGCAGCCGCTCCCCCGGCGCGCTGCGAGGCCGGAGGGGACCCTGTCCCCCTTCCCCAGGGTCCCCCCAACCCTCCCGGCTGCATCCCGGGGCAGAGCCGCTCCCGCTGTGCCAGCTCCCAGCGGCCCTGCCGGGGTGTTTCAGGCCCGCGACATTTTTGTCTTCCCCCAGGGCCCCTCTCAGCCGGGGTGGAGGGTGGGATGGTCGCGGGAGGGGACAGGAGCCCGGGGTGGCTGTGGGGGACCCTCGGGTGGGAGGATGGCGGGTGCCGCTTCAGGGAGGCTCTGACAGGTCTCTGCCTCGCTGGCTGCCGGAGTTGGAAGGGATGTGGAGAAGGCAGCAAGAGGAGGGAGGGCCCTGGGCTTTGCCGGCTTTCCATCACTGCCCAGCTCGGCAGCGATGATTTTGGGGGTGACGCTGTTGCCGGGCAAGTGGGTTTCCTTCTCGCGGGCTGCTGTGGCTCCGGGCGCTCGGGCCCAGCCTGCAGACACGCCGAGCAGCCGCAGTGGCAGCCGGAGCTGGAGCAAATCCTGGGACGTGCTACGGAACACCCAGGATTCAGCCCAGCCGTGCCTTCGGCGCAGGACTGACCATCAGCGGCCGTTCTCTCGGCTGGCACGATCGCTGAGCTCCGCGCGGAGCCAGGATGAGCTGTTTGCTGCTTGCTGGGATGTTGCTCCAGCTCCGGGTGTCGGAGCAGGGCTGGGGGGGCCGTGGGGCGGGGGATTAGCACTTGTGTGCTCGGTGCAGGGTTTGGACAGACTTGTAAGCCGTGGCTCCGAGCCACGCAATCAGCCGTTGGGAGCAAGGAGAGGCTGGACTTTGGTGCCCATTCCCGAAGCGGCGCTGCCTCCTGTGGAACGGGGCCAGGAGGCTGTGGGAATCACAGGGAGCACAGGCTTGTTCAAGCAGTTGCTTAAATTCGCGGCGCTTTATAACCTCTCTCTCATTAAGGCTTGTTTTTTTTTGGTGGGGATGGCTGAATTCTGTCGGATTTTGCATGCCACTGTCCTCGGAGAGCTTCCCAGTCATGCATTAAGCAGCGTGACTAACGCCTCTCTCATGTGGTTCAGTCTCTCTCACACTCTCCCCGTAGGGAGAATTGTGTGTGTGGAGGAATAGTTGTTTTGGGAGGGGTTTTTATTTTTAAGTGCTCTGTGCTTTGCCAGCAGGTTGGAAAAAGGTGCCTGGCACCAGAGAAGAAAGTGTGGGATGGTCCTTAGATCCCATGGGAAAATAGCCTGGTGCCTTGGACTGGTCCCTGGGAAGCCTGTGTCTCCTGCACAGACGTGCTTGTGGAGGCTTCCTCCTCCTCCTCTTCCTCCTCCTCCCCCTCACGCCCAGCTCTGGGCTCTCACATCTGCGCTGTGTCATTTGCACCCCTGGGCGCTGAGCAGGATTCCTGACCCTGCTGATTCCTTATCCTGCCTAGCCCAGGGCCCCTGGCGCCTTTCAGCACTGCCCCTCAGGCTCTCAGCCCCTCTCCTCCTCCCACCCCCCCGCTCTGCAGGGTTCCTTCCTTCACCTGCAGGAGTGGGGCTTGGGTTCAGACTCCAACCCTGGCTTTGGAGCAGAAACCCTGGGTGCAGGGCACCTTTGGGTGACACCCTTCCTCCTCCAGGCTGGCACAGCTGGCCTTTCTAGCTGCTGGGCCCTCCCTCAGCCGTGTGAGGCATCAGCACTGCCTTGAGACTTTCCCCTTTCCCTGCGATCTTTCACCTCGCTCCCGGGTTTAGTCAGGACGTGGCTGCGTCACGCAGGCAGGGCCCAGCCCAGTGCAAACAGCCCGGTGCAAACAGCCCAGCGGCGGGCACGGAGCCTCTCCCAGCCCGGGCAGCCTCTGGGAGCCCTGTCCCCACAGCTGGAGCTGGCCCTCCTCCCTGTCCTCCCTCACAGCCACCCCACGGAGCACGGGGCTGAGGGGCTCAGGGCAGGTTCCCCCCCGGAGGCAGCTGGAGGGGGGTCCGGGGTGAGCGCAGCCCGGGGCTGTGGCAGACACGAGTGTGACCCAGGTGCCAGTGCCCCCGCACCGTGACATCACACATCGGGGCATGCGCACGGGCGGGCACACGCTCCGTGTGGGGCACACACACGTGCAGCTCACACCTGGGGCACGGGCCCAGAGCAGGCAGGGAGTGCTCCTTGCCCCGTGTGACACACCCTGCTGGGGCACAGGTGTGGTGTGTGTGCCTTCCCTACGGACACGGAGCTGTGCTCCGGGCAGTGCACAGCCCTGGAACACTCACAGTGCACACCCAGCACACCCAGCACACACACACACACACACACACACACACACACACACACACACACACACACACACACGTGTGTGCACACTCTGCCCTTGCTGATGCAGAGATCTGTTGTGTTTCTGCTCAGCTCCTGACCTCCTCCATCCTCGGCCTGGTCCAGGGATGGGAGAGGTCTTGCTGTCCTCATCTCCTCCTCCTGGAATCACACATCCCAGTGCAGTGTGGGCAGTTCTGCACGGCCTCAGCCAGCTGGGAATGGCTCTGCTCTGCACACGAAGGAAGTGGCAGGACAAGAGAACAGAGGCGAGCTTGGCTTCAGGGCCACAGTCTCCTCTCCAGGCACGGAGATGGATATTCACTGCGGAGGCAGAGCTCATCTCTTCCATGTCCCATGTCCATGGGGAAGCAGAGGGGTGGAGGAGCTGTTGGCTCGTGGGCAGTACCAAGGAGGAGAGTGCGGGGTGTTGCACTTCCTGATGGTCCGTACAATGCCAGGCTGACCAGGAACTGGGCACTTGCTGTGCCACTCCTGGGCACGGAGGGGGATGGTGATGGAGAGCTTGCCCATGGAGTGTTTGCTTATCTTGGGTGCAGAGTATGGAGAGGGAGCGATGGGAGCGGCGAGAGCAGGGTGATGCCGTGGGGCCTTGGCCGATGTTTGTGGCTGTTAATTTAAGGGCACCCAGTCCCTGGGTTTTTGGGTGCCAGTGAGCTGCGTTGAACCTCTTTATGCTCACGGCTCAGCAGAAGCTGTGTGGGTGCTCCTGGACCCTGGAGGAGGAAAATGTGTTCCCAGAACGGAAACCAGGGAACGGGAAAGCTGGTGGCCAAGCACAGCATCAGACAGGGGCTTGGTGGCACGGCATGAGGCTTGGCACAGGAGGGGACGGTCTCTGGGGCTGGCGGTGTGCCTGGCACGGCCTGGGCAGTGTGTGGGCATGGGAAAGAGGTGCCAGTGGCAGGGGCAGCAGTGCAGGGGCGTCTCTGCAATGCAGGGGGGCAGTGCTCCCAGCACCGCCGCTGCAGCAGCGGGGTGGGCACTGGCACAGGGTGGGCACCCAGTGCGTGCCGTGTCCCAGACTGGAGTGGGAGGGAATGGGAAGGAACAGTGTGTCTGCAGTGAGGAAGGGAACAGGAGCTGCTGGCGCAGGGTGTGGGGTTGCCTAGTGACTGTGCAGCGAGGGGGATGCTGTGCTGCCGTTGCAGTGCGCCGGGGCTGGGCACTGCCGGGGCCTGCCCGGGGGGTTCCTGCACTGCAGCGCAGCCTGGGCAGGGCCCCGGTGTCCCTCTGATGCCAGGGGCACCGGGGGTGGCAGTGCTCCACAGGCAGGGCAGGAGGGGTGATGCTCAGGGCCCCTGCATCCCTGCAGTGCCAGGTGGGTGGTGCCTCTGTACCTCAGAGTGCGAGGCTGGCAGTGCCACTGTGCTGGCAGTGCAGCAAGGGCAGTGCTGCTCTGTCCCTGCCACAGCGGTGCCCCGTGGCCCTGCAGCGCTGGAGGGGTGGCAGGCCTGCAAATCCGTAGCGCCCCGTGGCCCTGCAGTGCCCTGCAGCCCTGCAGTGCCGGACAGGCGGCATCCCTGGAGTGCCTCGTGTTCCTGCAGTGCTGGAAGGGCAGCAGTCCTGCATTCCTGCAGTGTCCTGTGTCCCCGAAGTGATGGCTGCTGCTGTTCCTGCAGTGCAGGCAGTGATGGATGGGAGGGAGCTGTATGCTGGCAGTGCCCCATGTCCCTGCAGTGCTGGGTGCATGGCAGCCCTGCATCCCTGCAGCAATTCCTGGCCCTCCATCCTTGCATGCGTGGCAGCCCTGCATCCCTGCAGTGCCCTGTGTCCCTGGGTGGGTGTCAGCCCTTCAGTGTCCCATGTCCCTGCAGTGCTGGATGGGTGTCAGCCCTGTATCCCTTCAGTGTCCCGTGTCCCTGCAGTGCTGGATGGGTGTCAGCCCTGTATCCCTTCAGTGTCCCGTGTCCCTGCAGTGCTGGATGGGTGTCAGCCCTGTATCCCTTCAGTGTCCCGTGTCCCTGCAGTGCTGGATGGGTGTCAGCCCTGTATCCCTTCAGTGTCCCGTGTCCCTGCAGTGCTGGATGGGTGTCAGCCCTGTATCCCTTCAGTGTCCCGTGTCCCTGCAGTGCTGGATGGGTGTCAGCCCTGTATCCCTTCAGTGTCCCGTGTCCCTGCAGTGCTGGATGGGTGTCAGCCCTGTATCCCTTCAGTGTCCCACGTCCCTGCAGTACTGGATGGGTGTCAGCCCCCATCCCCGCAGGGCAGGCAGAGCTCCCCGCTTGGTGCTCCCGTTTCTGCAGTGCTGGCAGCTGTGTGCAGTGCCCGCGTGTCCCTGCTGTGTGTGGCAGGCAGTGCCCCTGCACTGGTGGCACACAATGCTCCTGTGTTTGGGTGGTGAGAAGCTGTCTGGGAGTCTGGCCGGCTCCCATCGGGTTGTTGGCAGCAGGCTGCCTGCAGTCCACCCTGTTACTGTGCCTTGTTGGGTCTAATTACAGTTGGTGTGGTGACGAAGAGGGTGGACAGTGGCAGGAGTGGCTTCCTGCAAGTGACAGGGCTGAGGTTTCAATGACAGGGTTACTCACTCCAGCAGGGCGTTGCAGGAACTTTGCAAGCTGGGACGGATCCTTTGGGGCACTGGAGGCTGCCAGGAGCCAGCCCCAGCAGCCCCTTCCCTTCGGGAGCCGTGCCAGGACCATGTGCAGTCCCACATGGCGCAGTGGGATAATTCAGGGAAGGGGGCTGGTCCCTAACCTCCGGTGTCTGTGTCTCCTCCAGCTCCCCTGCAGCGCAGGATGAACCCGCTGGCATCCTGCCTGGGCCTGTGGCTCCTCTGCCAGCTCCCTGCCCTGGCCTCGGGGACACGTGCCATCTACAAAGTGCAGGAGGAACAACCCCCCAACAGCCTCATAGGGAGCCTGGCCTCTGACTACGGCTTACCGGACATGGGGCACCTCTACAAGCTGGAGGTGGGCGCCCCGTACCTCCGTGTGGATGGCAAGACCGGGGACATCTACACCACAGAGACCTCCATCGACCGGGAGAACCTGCGGGAGTGCCAGCACCTCCTGCCCGGAGAGCCCTGCTTCCTGGAGTTCGAGGTGTCCATCACTAACCTGAATGCCAACAGCAGCCCGCGCCTGCTCGAGGGGCAGATCGAGGTGCTCGACATCAATGACAACACCCCCAACTTCGCCTCGCCTGTCCTCACCCTCTCCATCCCCGAAAACACCAACATCGGGACGCTCTTCCCCATCCCCCTGGCCATGGACCGGGACTCGGGCCCCAACGGCGTTGCCTCCTACGAGCTGATGGCTGGTCCGGAGGCGCAGGAGCTCTTTGGGCTGCAGGTGGCCGAGGACCAGGATGAGAAGCAGCCTCAGCTGATCGTCATGGGGAACCTGGACCGGGAGCAGTGGGACTCCTACGATCTGACCATCAAGGTGCAGGATGGGGGGAACCCCCCGCGGGCCAGCAGCGCCCTGCTCCGCATCACCATCCTGGACATGAACGACAACGCGCCCAAGTTCGAGAAGGCCCTGTACGAGGCAGAGCTCTCTGAAAACAGCCCTGTGGGGCACTCTGTCCTCCAGGTGAGTGGAGGACACTTCTCCTCACTCTTCTCCTCACTGTTTCCCCTCCTGCCTGGCTGCGGGGACAAACCAGGAGCATTCACGTAGCCGTGGTTCCTCCAGGGAGGAGGGAGGGTTGGATGGAGGAGCCACAGTGTCACCCGAGGCCAGCGGGCAGGCAGGTCCCTCTGATGTCACATCTGCTCGAGCAAGGTTGGAGAGGATGTGCAGGAAGGCACAGCCAGAGTGGGGCTGCAGGACACAGCTGAGGGGCAGCAGCAGGGCTGCAGGGAGCAGGGTTCCGGGTTACTGGGAGGGCTGGGACCTGAGAGCCACCAGGAGTCTGGCTTGGGGCCAGGGTGGTCTCAGTGCTGCCCGCAGACAAGATATAGACTCTTTTATAAAATTGCATTCCCTTGTCCACTCCATGGAAGCTCAGGAGGTGGGGACAGGGAGCATCCTGCTGCCCGTGCACGGGGCTGGCCGTGGCTCCAGAGGTGCCCTGCTGTCTGCAGGGAGCGGGGGCTCTGCCTCGTCTCGGGCAGCGCTGCGAACCGGCCCAGAGAGCCCAAGGGGCTGGATCTTGGTGGATTTGGCTTGGAGGGGGCATTGAGATGATAGTAGTCGACATCTGTTTATCTGCAGCTGCCATCTTAATAAGCGGAGCGTGGCCAGCTCTCATCTGCCTGCTAATTCTGATGTGAATTTTTTAAGAATTCATTTTTCACTGTTAAGAGAATGGGAGTTGGAAGCAGATAAGGGAGCTGCATGGCCAGGAGGAGAATGGGCTGAGATGCCGCTGCTGCCATTGCTCAGCTTTTATCTTTCAGGGGGAAAATGACTTCCGCCTGTTTTGTGAGTGGAGGTAAAAGGTGGAATTTACATTTAACAACTTTCGTTCTCCATCCAAATCTGCTGAGCAAGATAACAGCAGAGCAGCAAATGGTGCAGAGAAGAGGCTGCTCAGAGAGCCGATTAGGGAGGCAAATGTTAGACAAACCTCATCTTCTTTAGAAAGCAAATAATAGGCGTAGAGGCAGGTTTATGGGGATGCAGGGCTCCTGGCAGGGATGGACGGTGCTGTGCGGGGCTCAGGCAGCCCCAATCCCTGCTTGGCTGCGTCCTCGGATGCTGCGATGGAGCTGCTACAGCTCCGCACATCGTTGCCTCCCTCCTCGCCCTCACCTGAGCCAGGCAGCTGCTCCAGCCCCTCCTCGGGGGCACAGCTGGAGCTGTCCCTCCCTGCTGCTGGCTGGGTCTCAGCGGCACGGTTCCATGGCTCCAGAGGATTCCCTGCGTGCCGGAGCCGGCCGGGAGGGGAGCGCAGCCAACCGGCCCAGCCGGTTTCTCCGGAAGAACGAGGCAAAGCCTCCATGCCCGAGGGCGTCTCCCAGCTGCTCTGCCGGTCCCAGGGTCTTTGCCCCACAGTCCTTGGCCCCAGAAGAGGAAATCCTGGTTTTTCCCCCCGGCTGTCCCCAGGGAAGGCCGCAGCAGTTAGCGGAGGGGCTCCTTGCGCCGTGTCCTGCTCACCGATTGTCCCTCTGTCCCCAGGTGAAAGCCAACGATTCGGATCAGGGCGCCAACGCCGAGATCGACTACTCCTTCCACCAGGCCTCAGACATGGTGCGGCGGCTGCTGCGCCTGGACCGCGCCACGGGGCTCATCACCGTGCAGGGCCCCATCGACCGCGAGGACATCGGCACCCTCAAGTTCTCTGTCATGGCCAGGGACAAGGGCGCCAACCCCAAGAGCGCCCGCACGCAGGTGGTGGTCACCATCAAGGACATGAATGACAACGCGCCCTCCATAGAGATACGGGGCATAGGGTTGGTCACCCACCAGGATGGCATGGCCAACATCTCGGAGGACGTGCCAGTAGAGACAGCAGTGGCTCTGGTGCAGGTGTCCGACCGAGATGAGGGTGAAAACGCCGTGGTGACCTGCGTGGTGGCCGGTGACGTCCCATTCCAGCTGCGCCAGGCCAGTGAGACAGGGAGTGACAGCAAGAAGAAATACTTCCTGCAGACCACCACGCCGCTGGACTACGAGTCGGTGAAGGAGTACACGATTGAGATTGTGGCCGTGGACTCGGGGAACCCGCCCCTCTCCAGCACCAACTCCTTGAAGGTGCAGGTGATGGACGTCAATGACAACGCTCCTGTCTTCAGCCAGAGCTTCACGGAGGTGGCCTTCCCTGAGAACAACGAGCCCGATGAGCTGGTCATGGAGGTGAGTGCCACTGATGCTGACAGCGGCTCCAACGCCAAGCTGGTTTATTCCCTGGTGACAGACCCCTCCTCCAAGGGCTCCTTCACCATTGACCCTGACTCCGGGGAGATCCGGGTGAAGGCGGTGCTGGACCGAGAGCAGCGGGAGCGCTACGAGTTCTTGGTGGTGGCGGAAGATAAGGGCAGCCCCAGCAAGCAGGGCACAGCGTCTGTGGCCATCAACGTCATGGACAGGAATGACAACGACCCCAAGTTCATGCTGAGCGGCTACAACTTCTCGGTGATGGAGAACATGCCTCCCCTCAGCCCCGTGGGCATGGTGACGGTCATCGATGCCGACAAAGGAGAAAATGCCCGGATCCAGCTGTCGGTGGAGCAAGACAACGGGGATTTTGTCATCCAAAATGGCACTGGCACCATCCTCTCCAGCATCTCTTTTGACCGGGAGCAGCAGAGCACCTACACCTTCCGACTCAAGGCGGTGGACGGTGGGGATCCCCCCAGGTCTGCCTACGTGGGGGTGACCATCAACGTCTTGGATGAGAATGACAATGCCCCCTTCATCACTTCCCCCTCCAATGCCACCTACAAGCACATCCTGCCCCACACCAGCCCCGGCCAGCAGGTGAGCAAGGTCAAGGCAGAGGACATCGACTCGGGCATCAACGCCGAGCTGATCTACAGCATCACAGGAGGAAACCCCTTCGAGCTCTTCCAGATCTCCCCGCAGAGCGGAGACATCACCCTGGAGAAGGAGATCCTGCGCAAGCACCACGGCCTGCACCGCCTGGTCGTGCGTGTCAATGACAAGGGCAAGCCCTCACGGCACGGCACGGCCCTGGTGCACTTCTACGTCAACGAGACGCTGGCCAACCGCACGCTGCTGGACACGCTGGTGGGGCACAGCCTGGACACCCCGCTGGACATCGACATCGCCGGCGACCCTGAGTACGAGCGCAGCAAGCAGCGCAGCAACATCCTCTTCGGGGTCATCGCCGGCATCGTGGCCGTCACCCTGGTCATCGTGCTGGTGGTCCTGGTGCGCTACTGCCGGCAGCGCGAGGCCAAGAGCGGCTACCAGGCGGGCAAGAAGGAGACCAAGGACCTGTACGCGCCCAAGCAGGCCAGCAAGAGCGGGAAGAGCAAGAGCAAGGTGAAGAAGAGCAAGTCTCCCAAGCCGCCCAAGCCCACGGAGGATGAGGAGGAGACGGGGCTGCAGAAATCGCTCAAGTTCAACCTCATGAACGACTCTGTCAGCGACAGCCCCCGGATCCACCTGCCCCTGAACTACCCTCCGGGCAGCCCGGACCTGGGCCGCCACTACCGCTCCAACTCGCCGCTGCCCTCCATCCAGCTGCAGCCTCAGTCACCCTCTGCCTCCAAGAAGCACCAAGTGGTGCAGGACCTGCCGGCCACCAACACCTTTGTTGGCACCGGGGACAACAACTCGACGGGCTCCGAGCAGTACTCGGACTACAGCTACCGCACCAACCCCCAGAAATACACCAACAAGCAGGTAGGAGAGCTCATCCTGAGGCCGGCAGCGGCGCCCCCGCTGCACCGGGGAGCCATCTGGACAGAGGTGTGGGAGTGAGCCTGGACTGGCCCCCAGCCCTGCATGTGTGGCCCAGGGGGCTGGCGTTGGACTACCCCGGAGCCGAGCCACAGAGCCTGGGCGTGGTGCAGGGAGGGGATCGGGGGAGGCCAAAAACTGTCCGAGCCCTTGTCAGAGCACCCGGGGCTGGGTCCTGGTGGCGCTGCCTGGGTGACGGTGACGCGAAGGGTGCTGCATGCGTGTGGCTCTGCATGTGGGGCTCCGGGCAGGGAATGCCACGCACCTGCGTTCCCTTCGGGGACCACTCTAACAGCACCAAGGAGGGCGATGCCCACCCTCCCATTCCTCCCTCTGCTTGGGCTGGCTCATGGGGAGGAGGGACTGGTCCTGCTCCTGCCACAGCCGGGTTCCAGCCCTGCCCTGCTCCAGGGAGCAGTTGGGAAGGCTCTGGCCTCACTGTTGCCAGCCTGGCTCTGCTGGTGCGGCTGAACCTGCCACCATCCCTGCGCCAGGGCGCCTCAAAGGGAGCTCTGCGCCCGCTGCGGCTGCCCGGGCAGGTGGGGCTGGGTGGAGGAGCAAAGCTCTGCCTTTTTCCCAGGCTCAGGCTCTGGCTTCCCCCAGGCATGGGCCCTCTGCCACAGCCGGAGCGGTGAAATCCGGGCTTTCCTTAGCACGAGCACCGGGCCTGGAGCTGTGGCTCTGCGGGAGAGGGTCTGCAGACCCTGGTGGCACTGGAACGGCCCATCCGTGTGGCGGGGCTGGGGCTGTGCTGGGGGCCAGGGGAGAGGGGCACTGGGGTGCCTGCTGCGGTTGGGTCACTGCTCTTGGTGTTGCCAGGGGGTTCTCTGCGTGCGGGGCAGGGCGGAGGCAGGTCTTGGCTGCTCGCTGGTGCACTGGAGCTTGGAGCTGAGCCACGAGGTCGTGGGCTGAGCGCGGAGCTTGCAGGACCCTCCTTCTCGGGCTGTCTGGCCACTTAGGAGCTTGCACCACGTTTCTGCTTTGGCATTTCTGTCCTTAACCAGCCAGGGAGGGAGAGGGGGAGCGAGTGCCTGTGGCTTTGCCTTCTTCCTGGGGCCCCGTGGGTGAGGACCACCCGCTCCCCCCCATGCTGTACCCCCTGTGCCCCATGAGACCCCTGCTCCCTTCTTTGTACCCCAGTGAGCGGCAGGCTGGGCTCCTGCCATGGGGCTGAGCTCAGCTGCCCTGTTGGATTTGACTTCAATAAAGTTGTCTATTTTTGACCGGTTGTGCCTTCTTTTCCCTGCTGGCCCTGAGGAAGCTCTCATTCCCAGCAATTTTCCAGGCATATTTTCCAAGTCCTTGGGCACTGGAGCACTCAGGCCCTGTGGAGGCCACAAGTGACGCTCACATGGGCTGGCCATCTCCACAGACCCTCCACGGCACCCCAGGGTGGTCAGTGCGGGCACTTCACCGTGCTGACATTTCATCCCCAGGTTGACATGCCCCATGTCCAGTCACTACCTGGCCCCGTGAAGATGTTCCCTCAGGACAGGGCTCCCAACACCTGCACACACACACACAACGCGTGGATGTGGACGCAGTCCGAACCACGGCCCAGCCCGCCCAGCTTTCATTTCATTTCACACCAACATCCTCCCTCAAAGCTTCTCCTGGTTGATCCCCACATCCTCTTGAGCCACACCCACGTCCCACAGCCGGGGCGTGCGGAGCAGATCCCTGTGCCTGGCTAGCCTGACCCAAATCCCGGCGGCGCGGGCTGGCAGCCGGCTCCCGCCCGCCGCAGTGCTGCAATGAGGGCGCGCGCGGTGGCAGATGGAGCCTGGCGTGTCAGCAGCGCCCGGAGCGCGGCGCTCCCCCACCCCAGCAGGTGATGGGAAGGAGAGATCCCCTCAGGAAGGCTTTCTGGAGCCGGGTGGTCCTGCTCCCCAGGCAGATGGCTCTGCCCTGTATGGGATCTCCTGGCAGGACGGATGGGGGCGATGCCATTGCCACGGGGCTCGCTCAGGGTCTTGTCTCCAGCTGTTTGGAGAGAAGATGGATCCTGGTAGGCAGGAACAGTCCAACACCCCTCTCCCACCATGCCAATATCCCACCTCAGGGACCCCCTCCCTGGCCACCCGTTCTTGTTTCTCCTGGCTTTTCTTCTGAACTGGGGCACCCATCCCTGCTCCTGTCACACCAGTTCACCTCTTCCCCAGGGCCTCCAGTGGCCTCACCAGGCTGCCGGGGCTGAGGAGCTCTGGCGCTAGGAGAGATTAGATCAGCTGGGGAAACCAGTGGTTCTGGCTTCGGTGGTTTGAGCCCTGTGCCAGCCTTGGCTCTCACAGCCTCCTCGTTTGTTTTGCTAACAGCATAAGGTTTTATCTTGAACCATCCAGGAAGTGTCTGGGCCTCCTGGGCAGGCAGGGCTGGGACCCGCGGGGAGATGTGATGGCTGCAGAGGAGGAAAGGAGACACCAGCAACCACCTCAATAAGTGCTCCCCGCAGGGCTGGGCAGGGCAGTCTGGGGGCTTGGCTCAACCCTGCTATCTGCTTCCCTTTGGGAACTTTCTGAGAGAAGTTTCCCTTCCTTTCTTGTCCTCAGCAGCTCTTTGATGAACCTGGGGTGAGAACTCAGGCGCTGGCGTGGGGAGCGGCTCTTTCTTCTGCCTGGCTCCCAGGCTCCATCCTTTTTTACCAGGAGGGGATATTCCACATCCTTTCCCAAGAACTGCCCCTGGTCCTTACAGCCCCCCACCACCCGGGAAGGTGGCTAGAGTGGTGTGAACTTGAGTGAGCTCAGCAGAGGCTCCTGCACCTGCCCGCGGGCTCGGAGCGCGCAGCATTAATTACTCTCTGCGGGAGGGGAGGAGAGGAATACTGTAGCTGTAATGGACAGAAATGAAATCGTCTTGTTTGAGAATTTAGCTCAAAGTCTCCATAAATTGCAGGTTTAGGTGCTGGCAGATGTCTGGGAAAGTCTCCCACTGTCCTGGGTCAGTGGGTTTTCTCAAGGTCGTTCACGTGGAATGAGCTGATAAATGGATCCAGCAAGGAGCTGCAGATGGAGCTGAGGGTTCATGGGGGACCTGCCCTGCTTTTCCCCAGTTTCAGAGACACGCTGTGCTGGGAGCAGTTTCTCCGCACTGTGAACCCTCCCCTGCTCCTGGGCTCGGCTGGGCTTGGGTCAGACCTGGCCCTGCCGGGCTGAGATCGAGTGAGAGAGGTGCCATTGAGGGGCTGCAGATCCCTGGATCTGCAGGGAGGCTGGCTGTGTCCAAGCACAGCAGCTTGTGAGCATCACTGGGGTGCCTGGGGGAGCACAGGACCGGGTGGGGAGTGGATCGTGCACTGTGCTGGGGCATTGGTGAGGATGCTGAGGGCACCAAGGGCAAGGCAGGAAGGTGTGGTGGCTCCTGGCACGTCTGTGCTGGGGACTTGGGTCGATGGCAGGGAGTGAGAGCACCGCAGGGTGTTCGGGACCTCAAAATGAGAAGCTCCAGCCACGCAAGAAGAGCAAGGCCCGGTAGAGGCTGGGTGTGCAGACAGAGGCAGCGTGGGTGTGCGCAGGCTGTGCTGCAGGGGGAGGTGACAGCGGGGTGTACCCAGCCTGCGCCCTGCAGGGGAGGTGACAGCGGGATGCTCACTGCCAGCACCCCGTGGAGGTGGCACGGAGGGGAGCGTGGTGGCTGTGAAAAGGGGTGGCAGGGACACACTGTGTGTCAGGGGCAGGGGATCCAGGGGATGCAGCTGGAGTCTCCCCAGGGTGAAGGTGGCACAGGGCAGGGTCCAGCTCCTGTCCCCAAGGAGGTGACAGTGGGGACTGTGCGGCCTGGACTGTGGTAGGAGGTGGCGCAGGGGGTGCACAGCCCCAAGGAGGGGGGGCTGTGCTGTGTGGAGGGTGGCAGTGGGGTGGACACAGTGCCAGCAGGTGACGGCAGGGTGGGCAGCCTTGGCCAGGTGACGACTGTGTAAGCAGTGTCTGCAAAGAGACAGTGGCACTTGCTGTCCCTAAGCCATCAGGAGGCCATCGGGTCTCTCCTGCCTGGCAGCCCCTGGCCCCTCTAGCACTGGGGACCTCGTCCTTTCTCCCTTGAATGCTCACCTAGCCTGTGCTCCTTGCCTGGGGCTCCCCACATAGGGCTGGGTGACAGCACTGCCCAGTTCTTGCCATTCCTCCCTGCTTCTCATTCCTCCCTCTTCCTCCTCTCCCTTCTCACAGCCTCAGCCTCTCCCCTGCCTGATGCCCTTGGAGCCAGCCCAGCCCTTGGCCTTTCCTAGCTTGGATCTGGGGAACTCCTCCTTTATCCCCCCAAATCTTCCCGCTTCTTTCACAGCTGTGTCTGCTCCTCTCCACCCTCTCTCCTGATCTCTCCCTTCACCCTGGCTTTCCCCAGTCTCTCCTGACCATGCTGGCCCCGGTACAGAGGGATGCTGAGCCCTCCCAGCACAGGGCCCAGCCCCTGGCTGGCTCTGCCGGCCGAGCTGTGGATCCTGGGGGATGAAAGCCCTGGCTGTGTGTGCAGCCGCCCGCTCCAAGCCTCCCTGATTGATATTCCCAGCACTGCTCTGCCCGCTCGGCCGGGCTCTCAGCTGCAGTGCTGTTCCCTGGAGCGGGGCCCAGCCCTGCAGGCTGCCTCACCCGACACCCAAATCCTGGGGCAGAACTCAGGGCTGTGACAGGGTGTGTCCCCATGGTCCCTGTGTGTCCCCGTGGTCCCTGTCTGTCCCTGTGTGTCCCCGTGGTCCCCGTGTGTCCCCATGGTCCCTGTCTGTCCCTGTGTGTCCCCGTGGTCACTGTGTGTCCCCGTGGTCCCTGTGTGTCCCCGTGTGTCCCCAGATGCTCAGTGGCCCCTCAGCCCACCGAGCACCCAGAGGCTGTGGGTGGGGTGAAGCACAGAGGGCGGGATGCAGCTGGAGGGGGTGGAGGGTGGGGTGTTCCCGGGTGAGGACAGAGCTGGGATGTTCTGGGATGGGATGGAAGGAGGCTGGGGTAATGAGAGGGTGCGGGATGTAGGACAGGCCAGGGTGTTGTGGAGGGAACAAGGGCTAAGGAATGCCTGGAGCAAAGGGCACAGAGCGGCTGGAATTGTCAGGGCTGAGCCGTGGGACACAGCAAAGGGGTGGCTGCTGTGCTCTGGTGTCCCTGGAGCTGTGGGCCAGCTGGGACCCCCAGAGTGAATCCCCCCATGTGGGGCCATGCCAGGGCAGGCCCCAAAGAGCCCCTTTGTGGTTTGTGGGGTGTTGGACGCTCAGCCCCCGTGGTGCCCTGGCAAACCTCCTGCTGGTTGGCACATCCTTTGGAATGCTGAGCCCTCTGCCAGGCCCAAATCACCTTCCTCCCCCTCCGCCCTCATCCCCACACCCCTGTCCTGTGAGAGCACCTGCCAGGAGCCCTGGGCATGGCCCATCCCCAGGGCATGGCTGTGCTGCCATTGCACAACCCGGCTCTGCTCCTGGGAGAAACCAAGATGGTCAGGGGAGATTATCCCAAAAGAGGCTCTTCCTGCAGTGCCCCGATCCTCCAGCACCCCAGAAGGCACAGACAGCTCAGCTGAGGCACAGGGGGATGGAGCAGGGGTGAGGAGGTCACCCCTGGCATCTTGTGCCCCTTTTCTTGTCACCTCTGACTGTGGCTGCAGCACCCACCAGTCCAGCCTGGGTGAAGCTCAGTCTTGGCCTCACCTCTGGAGTCAGAGTCACTCAGCTTCCCCCCAACAGGCCCTTTCCTGACATTGTCTTTTGTCCTGACCCTTTCTGTACTTCAAGGAGAGCCACAAAAAAGATGGAGAGAGATTTTACACAGGCAGAGAGTGATGGGTCAAGGAAAACTATTTTAAACTAAAAGAGGAGAGATTTAGATGGGATACTGGGAAGGAATTATTCCTCAGTGTGGGCAGGCCCTGGCACAGGGTGCCCAGAGCAGCTGTGGCTGCCCCTGGATCCCTGGAATTGTCCAAGGCCAGGTTGGACAGTGGGGATTGGAGCAGCCTGGGACAGTGGGAGGTGTCCCTGCCCATGGCAGAGGGTGGGATGGGATGGGTTTTAAGGTTCCTTCCAACTCAAAACACTCCATGACTATTCTCTGACTTTTTGAACTTTTCTGGAGGTCTCTGCACCCTTGAGGACCTGTTTTCTGTATCCTACCTGTAGTAAAGGCTTCTTTTCCCATTGTGATTCCCAACCCAACCCTTGGAAAGGAAGAGGAGGTCAGGCAGAGGACCAGAAAGAAAACAACTCCCCCAGATCCCTAAAAACCATTCCTGGTTGTTTTGCATCAATGCCTTGTGTGGTGGAAGCTGTTTACTGCCTCAGCCCTTCAGCTGCTTGCAGGGAAGCGTGGGTGGGTTTGTGGTGGGAGCGTGGGTTGTGACCTGCCAGGAGAGCAGGAGGAAGCTCCAGCACCTCATCATTTCCATCCTTCTGGCACTCACAGCCAGGCCTTGTGGGTCCTGCCCAGAGATCCCTGAAGATGCCCCTTCCCCGGGATGTAAACATCCTTCTGAGCTTGCAAAACACCTCCTCTGATCTGCTGTCTGCACATGGCACGGGGATCCTGGCACGCTCCATCAAAGTCTGGAGCCATCCTTTGGGGGGGGCAGCGCATCCCCACCTCTCCCCCTGGGAGCTGATCCCGCTCCGGAGCTGTTGGAGCAGCCTGCCCTCATTCAGCTCCTCGGAGAGATCTTGAAAGGCCCCAGCAACCTGAAAGCCTGCAGCTATTCTGCTCCCACATGGCCTGGTTTTCACATCCTGCCAGCTCCCCGTGCTCGGGAACGGCTGCCTGAGAGCCGGCCCTGCTGGGGGGCACCTGGTGGCTGAGCTCTGGAGGAGATCCTGCAGGAAGTGTCCTGCTGGAGCGGTGTGTGATGTTGCTCTCACACATCCATTCATCCTCCTGCTCGTTCATCAAAAGCACTTGAGCCCTGTGGAAAGCAGACCCCGTGTTTCAGGTGTGTGAAGAGTCCTTCCTTCTCACTCAGGCTGGGCAAGACCTTTCGGGCTGTTGTGATTCCAGGCTCTGCAAGTGCCTGCAGGAGCTTGGGAGGTTTTTTTTCCCAAGGATTTAAAGTGGGTCACAGTTTATTAGGGACTATCAGGGTGTCTCTTGCCCTGACAGCTCAGAAACCTTTGTTAATGTGCTGGAAATTTGTCTGGAGCCAGGATCTGGTTTAGCCAAGGATGCGACAGCAATGCTGGGATGTGAAGAGCTCATCTATCCCAGGGGTCCCGTGCCACTGGGAATGGGAAGTGGAGCAGTGCAGGCAGGACAAGTGGCCCTAAGAAGCCTTCCTCTGACTTGTCCTACCTGTTTGACGTCTCCAAAGGAGGGTTTGTCTCACCTGGTATTGCCGTTCATTGGGAGGTGCAGACCACTAACGTGAGGGCTCTGCCCATCTCTGCAGCGTGTGGGTGCCCAGACCTCTGGAACAGGCACAGTTCCTTGGGCAAACAGGAAAAGCTGCTGCCCTTTGCCTCTGGAAATCGAGCTGGTGGCAAAACAAGTTTGTCCTCAGAGGAAAATTTTCAATTTGAAAGCAAATCAGGAAGAATTGACAGTTCTTCCCCCTATTTCCCAAGTCAATCAGAATACATATTATATATAAATGTATTTTTTTTCCTAGTAATTTCTAAAGGCATGATTCTGCCTGACCTTTTTGAGTTGAGCTCCGTAATTAATACTTGGCTGGAGTCCTGAAGTGAAAGGTACCTCTGCAAGAGCATCATTTTTTCATTTTCACATGTCAGCAAAGACCTCCCCCCACGCCCCAACCCTGAAACAAGGAGCTCTCTTGAATAATGATCTGGTTTCATCCGATTGACAGGTTTTCCATGGAAAGGCTTCCATGGAAGCATTCCTGGTTATCTTCCTTTTTTTTAATAGAGTCCTGAGTCTACAGCTTCGGACCCCCTGCTCTCCCCAGAGCCCTCAACACTCCCTGTCAGCTCCACTGGGTGCAACTGGGAGCCAGATTAGCTCATTATTTTCCCAGCATTATTTTCCCACTCTGCAGCTGTTGGATTCCTCGAGGGTTTTATTCAAGTGCTGCTCCCAGTTCCAGAAGCTTTTTCTCCCTGGGATCTTCAGATGGTTTTAACGTGATTATGAGGCCTCCTGCTGCGTCCAGGGCAATTTCCACTCCACACCAACCATCTCCAGAATAGCTCCATTATCAGCTGGATGGTGACAGACATTCCAGGACAGCACGGCCAGGCCAATTTAGACATCATTCCATAAAGATAATGACCCCTTTCGATTTTACCGCTTGCCCTTCCGATGATTTATTTCTGTATTTTCCTTGCCCATCTTCATTTCACCCAAAGAAAAGCCAAATGGCACCTCCTGGATGGGCTCAGAGCTGGGATAGGCTGAGGTTAGGCAGGCTCTGTCCCCAGGCTGCCTAAATGGGTTTCTAATTGTGTTAGATCTTGCTCTGAGTTAGATAAATTCGATCTGACCAGGCAGGTTGGCACCGGGCTTTGGCGGCTCCTTTGAGCATCATGCAAATTTCAGGAGGCTTCAGGGCACCTATGTGGAGTCAGCCCGCATTTTCCCTGGATTTATTCATTAAATAGTGCCTCGGGAGCTGATGTCCATTTGAGGCTGGCTGCTCTGCTATCATTATTTCGGCAGGACTTGGAGACGGGCTGTGCTGACTGCAAGGTCAGCACTCGCTAATTGTCAGCTGAGCAGCCACTCAGGAGGGGGAGCAGGTGCTTTTTGGGATAATACCTGGGTTTGGGAGGTGGGATTCCATGGATCCCTGCGTGTTTTTCCTCTGGTTGTGGATTCCTCCTCTGGTTTGCCAACGGTGAAAGAGCTGAAGGGTTTTTGGGAACTGGGGATGGACACAGGGATTTGTGGGCAGACACAGCCACCACAGGAGACCCCGTGAGCACCACGGGCCAGAGCCGTCACCCCATGGCTGTGTGGCCTGTGGGACCCCAGTGGCTGTGGGAGAGGTGACCCCAGTAAAGTCAGACTGGTAGGTCAGAGATCTGTGCTCCGGGATTGCCAGGTTCTTTGGGAGACACCAGCCTCAGGGACAGAACCTTGGGAGGGCCTGAAGGAGTGATTTGAATAAAAGGATGGGTCCCACAGGTGTGCACAGACCAGATCCTGGCTTAGAGATGGCTCCATCCATCTCCCTTGTCCAAAGCAGGCAGAGCTCCTGGGACCTGCTCCATGCTCAGCACCAGCCCTTCCCTCGTGTTGTGTAAACAGGGAGCAACCCTGGGAATGCAGCGGGGTCTGCACCACCACCAACACCTGCAGGTGCTGTGGCAGGGCAGGGAGGGACCCCCGGGCCACCGAGGGCAGGAGCAGAGAACTGTAGATGCCAGGAGGTGACACCAAGCCAGAGCAATGCTTGCCTTGTCCCTTGTCCCTGAGGGTGCTGCTGTGCCAGGAAACACCCTGAGCTCTTCCCATCACTGCAGGGGGAGTGCAGAATGAGCAGGGAGGGCTCCGGGGGGGCTTCTCCTCCAAAAATCACTGCAGTGGCCACACAGCGTGCTGCTGGAGGGTCATGGAAAAGGATGGGAAGAGCTGTCTCAGCTTCGTCCTCACCCCAGCACGGCAGCAGAAGCTCTCGTGGCCCAGATGAGCTGTGAAATGATCGGCTCAGGGACGAGCTGAGCCTGTGTCCTGTTTCCTGGAGCTTGAGCGTTGCCCTGGGTTGTTTTGGCAATTCAGCTCCAGCTTTCCTCGAGGCCTGCCCTGGTTTCCATGGACATAATATTCCCCTCAGCCTCCTGCTCTGAAGGCTGTGCTGCACTGCACCGGAGCCCCGCTCCTCGCCAGGCAAAGCAAATAATTCCCCACCTCCACCCATGGAAGGCTGGCTCTGGGTCACTCCGAGCACGGTCCCTGGGGTTATCCTTCTCACTCCCCATCCCCAGGGATGTTGCATGGCTGCAGGTTGGTTGGTAAAGGAGAGGGGTTCATGAATCCATCTGAAGTTGAGTAACTCCCGTGCCACAATGGCCCCCTTGTCACTTATTTTGATATTCCGGGCGCTGGCTCTGACATTGCCTTTCACTCCCGGCCCTGTGAGTTGCTGCATTGTGGCAGCTCTTGGGGAAGCAGCTCCTTTGGCAGCTGCCTGAAAGGAGGCTTCTGGCATGTGGGGAGGCACAGGAGCTGCCAGAGGAGCCGTGGATCCCGCTTTGGGATCAGCAGTGAGCCAGTTAACAAGGGTTGGATTTTCCCCACTGCTCGGGGAGGGGGGAGCAGGGTGGCTCCCCTCCATCCTTGCCAGCAGGAAAAGGGTGCCCAGGTTATGGCTTCCTTTGTGAACAATGGAATTCCTCCTGCAGCTCAGTCCCTGCCCCCTGCACAGGCAGTGATGCCGTGGGTTTGTGGGGACGTGGTGACATCCCAAATTCCTGTTCCCTGCTGCCACTGCCTTAGCCCCATCCAGCATCCTTCAGTGGGAATCCTCATGAAATCAATAATGTTGGAAAAGATCATCAAGATTTGGTGTCACCCAGCCCAGAGCACTGAGTTCCACCTCCAATCACAGTCATTCCTTGCACACCTCCAGGGATGGCGATTCCACCACCTTCCTTCCAGTGCCTGACCACCCTTTCCAGGAATAAACTTCTCCCAATACAATTTTTCCTAACCTGCCCTCCTGGCAGAAGGAATCAGCACAGTCAGGGATTGGTGTTGGGGTTTTGGGGCTGTGCAGCCAGGACCAGGCAGGTCAGGGACAGCCCATGGAAATTCCTCACCAAAACAAGTTCCTGCTACTGCCAGATGAGCCCCAAAACTGGAGCCGTGGGTTTGGGCCTGGCTTCCCTGTGGCTGGAAAACTGGGGAAGAGCTGGAAGGAGCACAGGGAAAGGCAGCAGGGCTGGAAGGAGCACAGGGAAGGGCAGCAGGGCTGGAAGGAGCACAGGGAAGGGCAGCAGGGCTGGAAGGAGCACAGGGAAGGGCAGCAGGGCTGGCCAGACTTGCCTGGTCTCTGCTGGAGGACCTGGCAGAGCAGGATGCAGCCTGGATTTGTGGAACTGGAAAGGGGCAGAGCGAGGAGCAATTACTGCTGTTCCCTCACAACCCTGCAGGTAGGAGAAGTTCAAGGCAAAATGAGCAGGCAGCAGGGGCAGGAGCAAAGGGAAGAGCCTTTGCAGTGAGCACAGGGGCCGGGAGTTCACTGCTGCCAGGATCCGCAGAGGCTGGAGCAGGCACGGACTCAAAAAGGCAGGAGAGCACTTCACAGAAGATGGGGGTCACCAGAGGGAGAGCTCCAATGGTTCCTCCTCGGGAAAAACCCCTGAGCTGCAGCAGCACGGAACCTGCAGGGCTTTCCTGGGGTGAGCATCCCCATCAGAGCATCCCTGCGGGAAGAGGGGACAGGGCTCTGTCTGCCCCTCAGATGTGGAGCTGGCACATTCCCATCAGGAATATCACAGCCAGCACTGGGAAGCCCTGAAAAGGCATTTTTTTTATCAAAAGCCACCATTTCTCAGCTGAGAAAATAGACAGCTCTGCCTCAAATCCCATTCCAGCACAGTGGCAGCAGTTGGAAGTAGGAAACCAATAAATACTGGGGGTAAAAGGAGGGAGTTACAGCAATTAGGAGAAATGAGTCGTTCTGGAGTGTAGAAAATTAACAAGCAAAGCCAAAGACATTGGGGGAAAATCAATTATTACAAAGTCAACACAATAAGTACTTTAAAAAATGCGCCGAGAAGAGGTGGAATTCAGGAACTGTCAGCTCCAAGTGGATATTGCAGAATTGTTAATTATGGAGAAAAATGCAAAAGTATTGACTAAATAGTTGGAGTAATTTGGGCTGAGACATAACAACGTAGGATGTGGGACCTGCCCGTGTGTTGGGAGCCAGCAAAGGCATTCAAAATAGAGATATTTGACATAATTGGATAGAGTAATTTGTACCAAAGAGTGGGAATACCTCTGCTCCGGAGGTGTCCGTGCAGCTGGGGAGCCCGGGATGGGCAGGACTGGGAGGGCAGCGATGCCACGAGCAGCTGGAAGAGCAGGCTGGGGCTGTGCAGTGCTCACTGTCCTCGGCAGCCCCAGGGAACAACTGGATTAATGGCTAAAGCAGGGAATGGCTGATGGAAATAGCACTGACGTCAGTCACTGTGCCTGATGGCAGGGGACACTGGGCACTGGCATTACGTGACAGGTCTGGCTTTTAGACCTTTCCTTAGGCATGGTCCTGGCCTCCGTGAGGAACGAGGGCTGCTCCAGGCATTCCTGTGGGGCTGGAGAGGCAGAGCCGGTTTGTGCTGGGGACAGAGCAGCTGGAGAATGATGGATGTGCTCAGTTGATAATGGGAATTTAATAATAACAACAGCAATAATAACAATAATAATTATTACTATTGTTATTATTTTTATATATTATATATTATTATTATTTTGCATGAACACTGCTCTGAGGTTGGACAGCGGCAGAAATTTCCCCATGGAAAGGGTGGTCAGGGATTGGGAGGAGCTGCCCAGGGAGGTTTGGAGTGCCCATCCCTGGAGGTGTCCAAGGAACACCTGGATGTGGTTCTTGGTGCTCTGGGCTGGGGATGGGGCACAGCTGGGACTCCATGACCTTGGAGGGCTTTTCCAACCTGAGATTCTGGGATTCTTGGCACGGCCTTGTGAGGCAGATCTGGTTCATCCAGAGCTCAGAGAAGGGCAGCTTGGCTGGCGTTCCTCGTGGAGCAAGGTTATCCTGGAGGTGCTCCTCAGCAGCAGCGCCGCTGCCATTCACCACCGTGATCAATGGTCTGGAAGGAAATCTGAAATCACTGCTGATAAACCTGCGGCTGCCATGGAGATTGGTGGAGTGGGAGAGGGTGCTGAGGATGGAGCAGTCATGCAGAGCAATCCAGATTGCTTGGTAAACTGGGCCCATTTAAACAAAGTGCATTTTAACGCAGCCCGGCGCGAAGTTGTGTGCGGAGAAACAGGGAATGCTGGCTGAGATCCTGGGAAGTGCTGACTTTAAAATGGATTCAAGGGTCATGCTGCATGAGTAGCTCAGGGTTAAGAGGCTGGTGCAGACCTCAGGTGGAAAAACCTGCAAGGCTGGAGGGGCAGGAAGGCGCTGGAGGAAGCCCTGCTGAGGTGGCACTGGCAAAGGTCACCTCTGATGAGGAACAGGGAAAAACTGGGGCAAGCAAAGATGAGGGCCCCAACACAGATTTGCTGTTTGCAGGTTGTGGCTTGGGCTGCTGTGCTTGACTCCTCAAACAGAAGGCCCCGGCCTGCCTCGACTGCACTGCACAAGCAGCTCCTTGTGCAGGGCCGCTGCCTGCTCAGAGGCCCTCTAACCTCCCCAGAAAGGTCACACCAAACCCGATTTCTGCCAGGCAGGGCCAGACACATCCATTCCGTGCCTTTCCATGGTTCCAGAGCGGGGCTGTGCGGGTGCAGAGCTTCCCAGGGCCCCGCTGCTGGGGCTGGGCATGGAGGGAGGGGGCACCCCCCGTGCCCGTGCCACCGAGGGGCTGCAGGGGACAGGGCTCGGGAGCCCTGCAGTGAGAGGAGCCCTTTCCAGGGCTGCCTGGCAGGAGGTGACATTTAGAGGAGGTGTTTTTCAGGTAGAAGCGGGCAGGGGGATGGGGCTGTCACAGGCTGGCTTTGGGAGGTTGTTTATTCGCGTTATCGCAGCACCTCGAGCAGCCCGGCTCGTCTGCCTGGGCCAGAGCGAGCACGGAGGGAAAGCCGGAGCCCGGAGCTCGGGATGGAGCTCGGGATAGGCCCTGGCGAGGCAGGGAATCGGTTCAGCTGGGTGGGCAGGGTGCAGGGAGGCAGTGCCAGGCTTTACACCATCCCTGTGAGCTGGGAGGGGGCTCCAGAGGGTCCTCGGCACCTGGGCAGCGCTGCCTTGTCCCCAGCTCCTCCAGAGCCCACCCGAGAGGGGCTCGGCTGTGCCTTAAGGACAGGGGTTGCACCCTCTGCTCTGGCACCCCACTGGCACGGGGAGCCTGTGCCCCATCCTGGAGTGTCCAAGGCCAGGCTGGATGGGGTCTGGAGCCACCTGGGGTGGTGGAAGGTGCCTGCCTGTGCAGGGCTGGGGTGAGAGGAGCTCTAAGGCCCTTCCAGCTCAAACCATGCCATGACTCTGTGGCTGCACTTGGCCAAAGCTTCCACTGTGGGTTTTTTGCCATAGTGATTAACCCTGTCTTCCCTGCTGGCAGAGGTCACTCCTTATCTGCCAAGTGGTCCCAAGCAGAGGTTTTATCTTTCCACCTTTGCCACCCTTAACCTTCTCTTCCCTCAACCAATTTCTTTCTTTTTTTGAAATATTTTGTCATGGTTTCTAACAACTGCTTGTCCTTCTCTGCTGAAGTGGGGCAGAACTTCTCCTCAAAATGAGAGCCCAGCTCATCCTCCTGGCACCCAGCAGAGCTGGCACATCCCAGCCCCACATCCCAGTACTGGGCATTCACATGTGCCAATATTGATGCATTTTTGGGTGGGAGGCTGGCACCGTGGGTGGGTCCCCAGCCCGTGATGTGCAGTGATCCTCAGCCAGCTGTGATTACTCCTCACGGGGGTGCAGATGTGGCAGATCCATCCCACATCTGTCATGCCAGCAGTTAATGAGAACACGGCCCAGCACTGGACTCGGGACACAACCCAGAGCTTTAACTTGATCCATGATCCCAGCTGAAAAGGCTGTCAGCAGTAATTCCTTTGGGGATAACACTTCCCATGATTTCATGATTCCAAACGATTTGTATTTCATTTCATTTCCATGATTCCCATGATTCCAAATGAATTGCACCCACATTACCCAGGCAGGGATGTACTGTGCTGCACCTCCACTGTTTGCTTGCATTACTGATGAGAAAATCAGCTAAAACAGTGTCAAAAAAAACTTCCTCAAGTCGAGCTAGAACATTTACTGCTCCTCCTCCCTCCACGAGGCCTGCTGTCTTTTCAAAGGAAGGAGTTCAATGGCTTGACATGTTTGTTTGTGACAAACCTACAGTGGCTGTTACTCATTTCCTTGTTATCTTGTAGGTACTTACAAAGAGTTCTTTTATCTGCTTCAGTATTTTTCCAGGAACTGAAATTAAGCTAACTGTTTTATAATTCTCCAGCTCTTCTTTTTTCTCATCATTAAAGACAGGCGCTATTTTAGCTTGCTTCCAGTCTTCTGGAAGCTCCCTGATTCTCTACAAATTCTTCAGGAAAAAAAAAAGTCTTGGGGAAAAAAAAAAGCAGCCCTAACAGCTCTGAAGTTACTTAAATCAGGTCTCTAAGCATCTGTGGTGAATTTAATCAGGTCCAACCAACCTTAAAGCAGCTCATCTAAATGCTCCCTCTGTGTTCCTTCCCTCTGTTCGTCTCAATTCCTTCCCCTTCCTGGCCGGTGCTCGCTGTGTGTGGGACGCCTGATTGCCACTGATTTGTAGTAAAGACACCAGCACAGAAAAAGGTATCCAGCCTAAATGATGTGTTGGCTCCTCTCTCGCCTCATCACCTTCAGATCCCCGTCAAATAATTCCTGTCTTGGGCTTCTTCCTGCATTTCTGGTGGAGAAATACTGTGGTGGCTTTTCCTTGCTCTTGGTGGTTGTGTTTCATTCCCCACTCTTGCCCCTTGAACTCGTGCTGCCCTCTCCGCTCCTTGGTAATCGCGCCAGAGAAGGATTTGGTGGAAGGATTTGGAGCGGGATAATGATGTGGCTTACTGGCTGCTGGCAGGGAGCAGCTCCGAGCACGAGGCAGGGCTGGGAGGGGAAGTGTGAAGTGGGGGTTTTGGAAGGCTTAAGGAGCACAGGAAAGCGTCTGGTGGTGACCCCGGGTGGAGAGCCCTGAGGGTGGGAGCTGGGGTCGGGCTGGCAGGGAGGGAGGATGTCACCGTGGCCCTGTGCTGGCAGTGATGCCACCAGAGAGGCTTTGGGGTGGCTTTGGCCGCGGGAGGCTCTGGGGTTGCGTGGGGAACCTGCCGAGTGGAGATCCTGGTAAAGGGTGGGGACAAAGATTCAGGAGGCCGTGCTGATGGGGGAGCCCTTCCAGAGCTGTCCTGCCGTGGGAGGGGACATCTGGGTGACAGGAGAGGCCGGGACAGAGCCATGGAGGGAGCGATGGGTTGGGGGGAGCACAGGGACTGTGCAAAGTGTGTCCCTACATGTGACGGGGAGCTCTTGGCTGGGATGGAGCTGGTGCTGACTCTGTCAGGAGGGCTCTGGGGGCTGAGGATGGGCTCAGCTTGGGTGACCCCAGGCTTTGCCTTCCCCTGCCGGGTGGGTGATGCAGCAGCTTCTCTCCTGTCCGCAGTTACCTCATCGCCGAGTGACGTTCTCTGCAGCCAGCCAGGCTCAGGACCTGCAGGACCCCTCCCAGCACAGCTACTACGACAGCGGGCTGGAGGAATCCGAGACCCCCAGCAGCAAATCTTCATCGGGGCCCCGCATCGGGCCCCTGGCCCTGCCCGAGGACCACTACGAGCGTACCACGCCCGATGGCAGCATCGGGGAGATGGAGCACCCTGAGAACGGTACGTGCCCGCCCCTCGCGCCTGCCCCTCCCTGGGAGCTGTCCCCGAGGCTCCTGGCGCTCCACGATCCATGTCCCCGCTGTGGGTGACGCGGAGCTCGGCTGGGACACGCTCGGCTTGGTGGGGTGGGAGGGTGGAGAAGAGGTGAGGCTCAAAGCAAGACAGCAGCAAGGAGTGGTGGGGAGGGGAGAGGTGGGTGAGGGAGGGGAGGTCTGGGTGAGTTGTGGGATGGGAGGAGTCAAGGAGACAGGTGGGTGTGGCAGGGGACAAGTGGGTGTGGTGAGAGGTGGGTGTGGCAGGAAGCAGGTGGGTGTGGCACAGGACAGGTGGGTGTGGTGGGGACAGGTGGGTGTGGCAGGGGACAGGTGGGTTTGGAATGATGAGAGGGAGAATTACCACCAACAGGGTGGCCCGAGATGGCAGCACAGGGGTGAGCAGAGGGGCTGTGTCCCAGCCCATGGGAAGCTTGTGTGCTGCAGTCAGGGGTCCCATGGGTGCCTGTCCCCACCTCAGGGGGGGTGGGGTGTGCTGTAGCTCCCCAGGTGTGTTTGGGGTCGCAGCTGTGGGTGGTTCCAGGGGGCAGAGGGCAGAGCAGGTTTAGGGGCACAGGCTGGGCTGAGGACATCCGTGGGGTGGAGGCTCTTGGAGCGTGGTGGTGGTGGTGGCAACCCCAGAGCGACGTGTCCTTCACCGTGCCCCTGGGGTCACCTCCCGGCGGGGTGCAGCTCTCCCTGAGAACCCCTGGAGGTGTCCGTGGTGTCCCTGCCGGAGAGCTGCTTCCCCCTGCCCCGATGGCACCCGCGGTCGTGCTGCTTGTGCTGCCCCTGTGCTGCCCTGCCTGGCTGCAGCCCACCCCCAGCTGTCTGCTCCGGCCAGCTCCCGTTGCTTCCTTGGATTTGGCTCTGGCTGTGCACATAACATCTCTTCCTGTACCTGCTGCCTTCTGTGCTCATGTCCCCAGGGGAGGGGGCTGTGGAGGTGGCAGGGTCAAAGAAACTTCTGGGAGGGAAGAGGAGGAGGTGGCAGAGGGTTCTCCTGAAGTCTCCTCCTGTTTCTGGGAGTATGCTTGCCTTTGGGATAGGTGTGTGTGTGGTGGGAAGATGGCTGAGCGTGTGTGCAGCTGTTTTTTAGGGAGCTGCAGACCTGTTGGGTCCCTCTGTTGTGGAAATGGACAGGTCTAGTGGAACATCCCTTCCCAATTCCCAGGTTATTCCTGCACCAACACTGGAGTTCTCTGTGTTACAGCCGTTGGAGCAGGGTGTGGTGGGGTTCCCAAATCCATCTGTTGCATCCTGCTGTCCACGAGTGTTGTGCAGATCATTTTCTGGCCAGTCAATCACCTGGGGAGAGCAGTTTAGAGCTGTTCCTGGAGCCCTGGCACACGGTAACAGCACTGGGCTTCCCTGAGAACTTGGGAGAGGCTGGAAGGGTGGTGAGCAAGGAGATGCCCCATGGATGAGCTGATGGATACGGAGAGGTAGTGGGGGTGACGGACCTGGAGGAGGAAAGGTTGAGCCCTGGAATGTGACAGGAAACTCGGAGATGATGAGGGAGGAGCGGGGCAAAAAGTAGAAAGAGGGGAGAGAGAGGAGCACCTGGAAGGTGGAGGGCAGAGAGGGATGTCTTGGGATATTCCTTGGGATGTTTGTTGTGTGCCCAACGGGGATGAACAGAGCTGGGGAGGGCCAAGGGACACTGCCTGGAGCCCCCAGGGATGGGTCCCTGCCCACAGCATCACAAGCCTGTGCCATAAACCAGCTCCCTGTCCTGGCACCAGGTGCCCTGCATGTGTTCACCTCCCAGGAGAGCAGGAGTCACCCACGCCTGTCCAGCTCCAGATCCATGTGTGGTACAGGCACTGCGGAGGCTCCCAGGGGATAACCACAGCCCTGCTCTGCTCTCCATCCCCCAGAACGTCCTGTCTTGGCTCCCTTCCCGTGGCAGTGGTTGGGAATCGGGCTCCAGTGCCTCCAGCATCTGTCCTGACCTGTCCTGGGTGCAGAGGCCATGGCAGGTCAAGGCTCTCGGGAATTCAGCAGCATCATCCCGAGCTGGTCCTGGTGCTCTGCAGATAATCTGGCACGGCACTTCAGAGGGGACTGAGCGGCTGGGGTCAGGGTTGTGATCCTCTAAGCAGACTGTGAGGAGACCCTGGCACTGGGACAGGTGATTTGGGGATTAGGAAGCACTGGGGTGTTAGATGAGCTCACCAGAGCTGTGTTTGCCCTGTCCCCTGCCCGAGGCGTGGCACATCCACATCTGTGCTTCCAACCAGACCTTGTTTGTCCAGAGGAGGGTCATGACTTGTTTCCTGCAGAGACTCTCCAGTGATGTGGGACCATCATGACCTTTTGGGGACTGTCCCACCGTGTCCTTGCCTTGGCTCCATCAGCAGCACCAGCCCCTCAAAGAGATCAGCTCTTGGGTTTTTGGGAAGCTGGGCAGACTAAGCCGTTCTTGACCTTCTGTTAAACCGCGGAGACGCGCTGGGTGCCGCTCCCCCATCCCGTGGCACGAGCGCCAGGCTGACACCACTGTGCATTTTCTCAGCTTTCATCTGGTTATAAATATCCAACATAACAGGGCTTCCATTGCTTTCTCCAGGAGATTATCCCTGCAGCCGAACCAATCTGATAAGCAAGTATGCAAGGCTATTTATAGCTCTTCAACTGGAAGACAGATCCATGCCTTTTCTTTGTAGATGGTTCTTCACTTGATTAACACACATCTCAGTGTCCTCCTTTTTTGGACCCTTTCTGCTGTGCAGACTGCAGTAAAATGCTGTATTGCAGGGGCTGAGCCAGGCCCTTTGCAGGAGGAATTACGCTGGTTCTGGTGAAGGCTTCTCCAGGAGCTTGGCACTGACGTGGCAGCTCCTCAGTCATCCCAGGCGTTTGTCAGCCCTGCTATTTTCCCTCGCTGCCCACTGTTTCCTCCCAGCGTTTCCCTCACTGTTCCCCACCTTGGTGGGGCATGCTGAGCTAGGAACGAAGCTCAGTCTCCCACTTGTGCTTTTCCCAAAGACATCTGTTCCCCCCGGATCCCAGATTTGCTTTGGTTGGAAGGAGCCTGGGAGTGCTGGTGCTCCGTGGAGGCTCTGCCCTGCCATAATGCACTGGGGCTTGCATGGAGACAGTGCCAGTCACTCTCCACCGGCCATGGAGGGAATTTACAGGATTTCAGGACCGAGTAGGAGCAATTTAGGCATTGCTACACTGAGCTGGTTTTCCCTCTGTCCCTGTGTGGTGCGAATGTATCCGAGATTGTGATTTATTGGATGAGGCATTTCTGATTCGTGTTTTTCCACCCCCAAAATCTGTTTTATGGCTGTTATTTAAAGTGGAGACCCCATGCCATTTTTAATGCATGCAGTTACAGCCCTGATCAGAGTATGGAATTAACAACACCTCATGAGCTTTCCCAACACTCTCCATGCCATAGGATCTGCGCTTCCCAGATGTTCATGAGTTTATCCTCACAGTTCCAGGGAAGAAACTCCACCATAGGTGGGGAATGAAATAGGAAATGGCAATTTGCATTTTTCGGAGGTGGCTGCTTGCTCTGGGTGACCCTGGATGAGCTGGCAGCTCCTCCCTCTGCCCTGTCAGGATCCTGCTGCTCCAGAGGCAGAATCCGGCTGCTCCCAGATGCCAGAGCCCAGGCTGCTGCTGAGCTACAAGACGGGAGCAGAGCTTGGCTTCGGGGCTTTGAGGCAGAGCTGGTTTCAAACCCTCAGTGCCAGGGCTTTGCCAAGCCCAGCCTGTTCCCGGTGCCTCCGGAGCCCTCCCAGCTCCTGGGCACAGCTGGAGCGGGTGGACGGGGACGCTGCTCCCGGGTTTGGCTGCTGGGCTCAATCAAACCCCGCCAGTCCAGGTTTGCCTTTGTTTCAGGGAAGATTTACAGGGATGCAATGCAAAGCCAGAAGGAGCAGCTTGTCTTACCCGTGTGTGACATGGCCATGAAATCCCAGCACATGATTTCTGCCGGGAGCATCCCTTCAGGGATTTCCCACTTTGTTAGCACAGTGTGGGAGACCCCGGGTGAGCCCTCCCAGTGGAAGGTCCTCTCTGCTCCCAGTTTCACCAGTCTGCACTTGAACTCTGCTTCAGTTCCTCCCTTTTCTTCCCACTGAGTTTCACAACACCAGAATTCCCTCTCCTGGTGCGTACTCGGAGATCCCATTCAGGCAGCTCAACATTTAAAGATCTCTTTGAAAGAAAACTGAGTCAAGTCCCTCCCTGTGAGCAGAGCCAAGGCAAGAGATTTTGGCAGCTGGGTCTCTCTTCCTCTCTTCCCACCCTTCCTCGCGCTCCTCCCAGCCATTGCCATCTGCTCCTGCCACCACCACAGACCTGCAGCCTCATTCCTGGGCAGCAGCAACATCTGGCACATCTTGGATGTGTGTGGTGCTTTTTGGCAACCCTTGCAGAGGCAGTCAGGGGAGAAGTTTCCCTCCTGCTCTTTGCTAACTTCTGATTATAGTTCAAGCCTTCCGTTCCTCCAGCTCATTTTCCTCTCTGCATGGTCTCCAATTTGCCCACAGGCTTGTGGTGGGGTTGGATGTGTCCAGGTGATGTCCCACGGCCCCCCAGCAGCACTTGGTGACATCCACAGCAGCTCCAGGTGCAGGGATGATGTGCCTGGGAGTGTTTGTGTTCACAGTGTGAGCATGGCATGGAAACGCGGCTGCACCTGGCTGTGTGTGCACCCTGCAGTGCCATGGGATCGTGGAGTGGTTTGGCTGGGAGAAGACCTTAAAACCCATCCAGTCCCACCCCCTGCCACGGGCAAGGACACCTTTCCCTGTCCCAGATTGCTCCAGCCTGGCCTTGGGCACTGCCAGGGATCCAGGGGCAGCCACAGCTGCTCTGGGCACCCTGTGCCAGCGCCTGCCCACCCTGCCAGGGAACAATTCCTGCCCAATCTCCCATCCAGCCCTGCCCTCTGGCACTGGGAGCCATTCCCTGTGTCCTGTCCCTCCATCCCTTGTCCCCAGTCCCTCTGCAGCTCTCCTGGAGCCCCTTCAGGCCCTGCCAGGGGCTCTGAGCTCTCCCTGGAGTTTTCTCAATGCTGAGCACCCCCAGCTCTGAGCTCCATGAGAAGGTGGATGCTCAGAGTATTCCCAAGCCAACCATCCTCTTTTCCTGCTCACCACGAGGATGGATTTGCAGCCCTGGGCAGTCACTGCCTCCTGCCTCTGCTTTAGTGCCAGTCATGAGCTGCTTTTTAAGGTTCTCACTGCGATTGTTGTTCAATTCCTTGCAGCCAACAGATGGGACAAAAAAATTACATTCTGTCTCCTTCCCTGGCACAGAGACTCCTCTAGATCTTAAAACCTATTCTCTTTTTCCTACATTATCTTTAAATGTCCCTTTTGTCTTGCAGAAAGAGTTCCAGGCACATTTGCAGTCTGTGGACTTGTTTTTCTGTTGGTTTTTTTTTTTCCAAATGTACCATGCAGCACTTCTGCTTTGTTGCGGAGGCTGAGGAATGCTTTGGAGTGGGCTTTGTCTGGGATGTGGGATTCCAACTAGATCCATGCCATTCCTGGTCTTTGCTGACTGGGATCCCGCAGGTCACACATCTGCCCATCCGAGCTCAGGTCTGGCTGCTGCTTGGACTCCTCTGGAGCTGAGACCTTGTGGGTTTGGGGTTATTGTAACTGATCTTCAGGGCTGGAATTCCTTTTGTCCTGCAGCAGTTCCCTCTCCTGCCTGGGTTTAGGGTGTCCACATTCTTTGTGACCACATCCTGCTCCTCATCTGCCTCTGGAAATTCTCTCTGGGTCCCTCAGTGGTCCTCAGCATGTGCATTTCTTCAGAAGAAATTGGGAGCTTCTCTCCTTTCCACACTTAACGTTGGTTCATCCCCAAAACTGGCTCCTGGTTTGCTTAATCACCTCTGGGAAAAGATTTTTATCAGGACAGACAACATCCAGCAGATTGCAAATGGCCCTGGATTACCCCATCCCGCTTTCAACATTTCTGCCTGAGCTGTAATTCCAGCCCTATTTCCTTATTTTCCATGTTTTCCAGCAGCCGTGTCTGGGCAAGCTCTTACGCCAGAGCTGCTCAGGGCAGGGCGGTTGTCCTGCCATGCCAGCCAGGTCACCTTCCTTAATTGTCCCCAGGAGCCCGGGGTAAACAGGGGACAGCTGTTCCCCTGCCCCAGGAACAAGCACATTGCTCCCAGCTCCAGAGAGTGCCTTTAATCCTCTCAAGACCTTCTAAGAAGGCTGCTCCTCACTTCAGACGTTGTCCAAAATAGCTGTAATAATTTATCTGCCTCTCTTGCCTCACAGGATTATGTGGTAGCGCACACATAAGGCTGTCCTCGAGTTCTCCAAAGATCCTTGGCGGATCCTGGACATCTTTAGAGGACCTATTTGAAGAACCCAATTTCCCTGTTGGGTTCTGGTTGCTTTTTCCACCCCTTTCTGTCCCAGAGCCCACGTGGTGTGATTGTGAAAGGTCCAGGCAGTGCAGACACTGAGAGTCAACACCCAAGAGACAAAAGCGCCGTATTTCAGCGGGAAGGTGCCCACAGCTCTGTGTGTGCCTGCTGCATTCAGGATTGGATTTTGGGAGCTTTCTGCTGGTTCTTGTGATCCTAGGCTGGGCTGGGATCTCTTCCATTCCCTCTTGCTGCCTGTGGCCAGCCGGTGGAAATCCACGAATGCCCCCTCACTTGTCCTTCACATTCATCCTGCCCTGAATTTACTGGGTGGAGAGAATTCGATCATTTTTCCTGCTCTTCATTGCTCTTTCCCTCTGGAAGCGCTCCCCAGGATGGTGCTGTCCCTGTGCATGGTGAGTGCACAGCTTGGGGAGCTGACCCTGCCCTCTCTGTGCGGATTTTCCGGCAATCCTGCACAGCCCCCGAGCCTGGGGAACACGCCGGGAGCTGCTGACCCCAAACTCACCCTGCCCCTTGGAACCACTCTTGGGCTCAGGCAGCTCCATGGCAAACTTTGAGACTTCCCTTAAGGGAGTCAGCTACAAACAGATGGGAATATGGAAGTTTTTAGCTAGGAATTATAAATGAGCTCGTTGAGGGAAGGCAAATTCTGCTGTCCCAGGGAAGGGAAAATTTCCCATCTCCCCGACAAGGGAGGCCCAACTGTGTCATGGAACTCCTCCAGTCCAAGGCAGGAACATTTTCCATCACATTCCACCTCAGCAGGCCTGGGAAAGGGTTCTCACCTGGCAGAACATGACCCCAGTGACATTAAAAGAAGGGAACCCAACCCACACAAGGACTTGGCATTTTCCTTTTCCCTGGCAATGGTTGCAAATTCCGATGCAAATGCCCATGCAAATGGTCATGCACAGCTATTCTTATCTCTGGGCCAAATCTCAACATCCCTTCTTTGGTAGAAAGTCGATTTCCCAAAAATAGTTTACATCAGCCTCCAACTATTCATGGCTTCAGCTTGAGTTCGTTAAACCCAGTTCCAGGAAGAGTTTTCCGAATTAGATCTGCAATGGGAATGGGAGGGTGGGCCTCTTCTTTGCTTGTCCCATGTTCCTCTCCAGGGAGGGCATTTCCTCGGAGTGAGGGGTTGGGTGAAGCTGCTTCAGGCTCCTCTTTTGTGTTTCCCAGCCCATTTTAAAATGCACGCTTGAACTTGGGACCTGCTGCCGTTCCTTTGGACAGGTGGGGGACAGCCAGGAATGGAAATGATGATTCCTCTTGAGCCACAACACTGTGTGTTTCGGGAGCAGAACAGGAAGGTCCCTCCTCTCCCTCTTGGTTGTCTCACCGCTGTCCCTGTGCCATGCTGCTGTCCCAGCACAGCTCCATGGTCAACTGGACAGGGGAGTGCCCAGGCTGAGGTTTCGCTGGGTCACATTTTTGGCCATTTTTGCTCTCCAGACAGAGCAGTTTTCCCACCCTGCCTGCTCTGTGGCTCCACAAAGAGCTGAACTTGCAGGAAGCTGGGATTCTGCAGGAGGCAGGGATTCTGAGCTTGGCATTCAGCTTTAGAACACGTCTAAACCAGAAAAAGCCACCGAGTGTAAAAGCAACAGACAGGCAGGATCCCTCAGCAGCCCCAGACTATTTGTTGTTTTCAAAGACCTGCTTCCTTAGAAAGCTCCTTTTGAAGTAATTTGACGTGCCATTTCCAGCTCCTGTGTGATCTACCGCAGTTATTCCCCCTTTATCTGCCTCCCAATGCTCCGGAATGTCTCCATAAACCTGCCTGCCTCTGCCCGTGCAAGGGACCTGCATTAGTGTGGGATTTAAACTTAATGCCAGAGGAGCTTACAAAGTCTCCCATTTGAGCTTCCTGTGGACTGCACACCGCAGTTTCTTTCTCATAAAAATAGCAGGTGGCTGAGTTTGAGAGATCGGTCAGGTGTGGATCCCTCACATGGAAAATCCCTCTCGCCGGCAGGAGATAGAGGATAAGGGATTCATCCCTGTCCCAGTGAAATCAATGGCAGCTTTGCTGTGGAGACAGGTCAGGTGTCAGTCTCAGTTGTTGGCTCTTCCCCGGGATTTGATCCTTTGTGCTCTCACCATTAAAGAATCTCTCTTCCTGTCTCCTTCCCACGGGCTCTCATCCATCCTGATTTGAAGTCCCCTCCGTTAAGTGGCTGGAACGCCGGCGCTCCGCTTCCCCGGCGGAGAGGACACTCCATAAATCTCCCATTAGTCATGGATGTGGCGAGCCATCCCAGGGATAGGCTGCTGTGCCTCAGAGGTTATCAAACCGTGGCAGCCCCTGCGTTCGCCTCTCCTTTCCGAGAGCTCAGTTCCCTGCCAGCATCCAGGGCTCATTTCCCAGGAGCTGAGGTGGCCACGCTTTGCTCAGGGACACAACAGCAGCCACGTGGGGCTCAGTCCGTGTTCCCTGGCCAGTGTGGCTGGAGCTGGGCTCCCTTTCCAGCACCTCTGAGCAGGACAAGATGCTTCCAAGAGGCAGGAATGGGGGAAGTTGCTGTGTTGGTGGCTGGAAGGCTCCGTTTTCCCAGGAGAGACACATGGGGACATTGTCTGTGTGTGCTGTCCCCAGTGGGAGGGAGAGAGGGCTGTGCCTCTGAACAGGGTGCAAGGTTCCCAAATGATCCCTGTGAGGCATTTCAGCCTCAATCCTCGTGGAAAAGGAGGGCTGAACCTCCCTGGTGGGAACATGGAGACCTCCCAGGGTGTCATGGACACCGAGTCCTACCTGGAGGCTTCTTCCAGGGCTGTATCCCTAAAAACAAACATCCAGACCTCATTCCTGGGCTTGGGGGACAAGAACAGGGAGGGATCCCTCCAAGGTGCTCTGTTCCAGGTCTCTGGTCTGGCAGGGAGCTCACATCAGAATGAGCTGGATGAGGAGGACTCTGCTCGTGGTCGGTTTTGGACAAGCTTGAATCTACATTTGGCACCTGTACTCCAGAATGAGACAGGTGTTGTTGGGCTAAAATAACATCATTATTTTTCCCATAATTTGGGGTAGACTGGTCAGGATGCTGTGGCTCAGGAATAAGTCAGCTCAGGTGGCCCACGGGTGGGACTGTGACTCTCCTTTAGTCTCTGCTCTGTATTACTCAGATGTAAAACGTTCTCCCAGGGATGAACGCTCTGGAAAGGAACATGGGAGAGGCTGGGGAAGGGAGCCAGCAGGGAAGAGCAGGGTGCTGGAATGCACAGGCTCAGGGAACAGCAGTTCCCTGCCAGCTCTGTGTGTCTGGGTTAGAACAACCTGCCTGGCCGCAAGGAAACGAGGAGGCAGCGGGAGAAGGAGGAGGGGGTCAGGATGTGATCCCCGCTCGGGGATGGCGGAATGGCGCTTGTGTTGTTTTATCGCTGCCGAGGAAAGAGAAAATGGAGCAGGGAATGCAAAATGACAGAGACTGAGGAGATGTGATATTTGCCTGATGTATTTTGCTGGTAATTAGTGTAATGCCAATTAGACAGAAGTAATTTTTTTCCCCCCTTCTTCAGCTGTATAAATTATTGCTGGAATATATGCCAGCTCAAACCGAGATATTAAACTTGGAGTGATGTGGAGATCTCTGCTCCTTGAGGATCTCTAGATGAAATTACCCAGACAACAGGGATCTTGACAAAAGTAAGGCTGACTCTATCCAGAAAGAAAACGAATCAAAGCCAAAGGAATTTTTGTATTCCACGTCTGGCATCTTGCTGCTTATTAGCCACGCAGGAAGGGCCCCCACAGAGATGCAGCAACATCAGTGAGAAAAGGCAAATATCTCGCCTTTCCTGCAAACAATACCACTTGCAGGCTATTGTTCCCCTATCAGCTTCCCTGAGGAGCAGATCTCGAGCCCTTCCCGTGCTCAGGGCTGCAGGTGAACCCTGCCGCCCACGCGCATTCCATTTGTCATTCCCTGAGCCCTGCTTTCTCCCGCACCGGGACAGCAGCGCCGGGGTTGTTTTGCCTCCGGGTCCCCCGGGACTGAAGCTCTTTAATGATGATGTACGGCTTCCTTCCAAGGGTCAATTGCTGCCCCGGACCTCTCCATCGCGGATCCCTCGGAGCGCCCCGCCTGGGCACAGACGCTGCTCTGCTCCGTGCTGCACACGGATCTTCCCTCGCGTCAGGAGCAGACCTGCTCTTGCCAGTCTCCTCCCTTTGCAAAAATCACTTCTAAAAACCATGCCTTTGGACCGATTCTGGAAATTTTCATCCATCTCTGTTGGACCGTGAAATCCAAATCTTCTCGTGATCATCCTGCTGCTCCCTGGTGCTGTGCTCTGGGCAAATCCCCTCTGCCAGCCTGCCTCTGATGTGGAGGGGGGGATGATGTATCCCGCGTGTCCCGCCTGGATTTTAGGATTTTGTAATCCTCCCTGGCTCTTTAAAGTGTGTTTTATTCATGGCAGCCTTTAGGACTGCCTCTGGCAGGCCTCCCTCGAGTGGTGCAAACTTTATTGCATCTCTCCTCCAGCAGCCTGTAAACTGCAGCACCCAGGGGTAGCTGGAAGTTGATATTCCCTATCGGAAGCGATTATCCATCTTTTCCCTGCTTTCCTGCAAGGGCTTCTTGCTGCCATCCTAAAAACAAACATAGGGCACAGCAAAATTCACCAGGATCGGGTTTTTTTTCCCAAACGAGCCATCAGCAGGCTGCCCCGTTCCTAAACCTCCCCACATCCCGTGTTTGCTCCTTCAGCCGGATGCCTTGGCTCTGATCCCTCCCGCTTTTCCAGGAGAAGAGCATTTCTCTCCAGTCTGGCCATTAGGAAGGACAGATCCTTTTAGTGCTTGGTGGGGAATCACAGCAGGAGGGCAAATGGTCCAATTCAAGCCCCAGGGTTGGTTTCTTGGGGTGAATTTTGCTGGATGTGCCCGGTGCTGCTCCTGCCACGTGCCAGCCACAAAACCTCTCCCCGTGGCACTCCCACTGCAGATTTTCAGCCTGGCAGTCTGTGGGCGTTGGAGGCGTCAATAAGGAGCGTTTTCAGCTGCTTTGTGGCACGGCTGCACTGCAGAGAAAGGGGCTCGGCAGTCCAGGGGCTCGGGCTCTGCATCTCCGAGCAATCTGCAGGGAAACGGCCCCATCTGATGCGGGATCCTTCCCGCAAAGTTCCCTGGCTGTGTCCCTGCTCTGACGCTCCCAGGATTGCTGTATGCTGGATTTCGGGAGGGTTTGGTTCCCTAGGGCTGGGTTTGGGATCCAAGGCTCTGTGTGTGCCTCAGTGAAGCCCAAGAGCCTCACCCTGCATTCAGTCCCCTGATCCTTCTCACAGCCACAAAAATTCCGGCAGGGATCTGCCTCTTCCCCCTCGGTGACAGCTCAGGCAGGCTCGGGACAGCCTGTAAAAGAGCTGGAATGATGCAGGGGTGCTCCCTTTCCTCGGAAGCAGCCCAGGAAAGATCCGTGGCAAGGAAACAAAGCGTCCACATGCAAATCCATCCTTTCATTTCCTCTCCCGGTTTCCTTGGGGTTTGGCTTGACTCTCTTCCAAGGGCTCTTCCTTCTCCCTGCTCTGCTTCCCTCCGAGTGGTCTCGGTTCCCTTTGTTTGCAGATCCCCTCCTTGAGACGAGCCCTTTTCATAAACTTGTGATTTCTTTTGTCACTTAAACACCTCCCTGACTTCAAAGGCCGGGAGCAGCTCTTGGCTCTGTGGCTCCCGGCCCCCCTGCACCAACGATTTCCCCCCAGCCATTGTCCTGCCGGGGAAGGATTATTAAATTGTTGATGGAGTGAACAATGGTTTTGTTCAAAGGCAGACATGCGAACGCCACTTCTTTTCTCCTTGACACAAGAGCTTTAATACCCGGGAACAATGAGAGGCAGCCACCAAGGAGCAAACACTGGAGAGGATTCACAAAGCCAGGCCGGTGTTCCCAAATCCCTGCGCTCATGACCTGTGCTCCTTGGAGTGCGCCCCGTGGCTGTAGGTCAGGTGAGAGAACTGGCCGTGCTGAAAATTAATTAAAAATAATCCAGATATTGCCCATTCATATTGGCTTGTGTGACGAGGACATGAGCAGGGGGCAGGAGAGGACCAGCCTTTGCACAGAACCATGGAATTAGGGTTGGAAAAACCTCTGAGATCATCAAGTCCAGCCATTCCCCCAGCACTGCCAAGGCCACCACTAACCCCTGTCCCCGAGTGCCACATCCACACGGCTTTGAAATCCCTCCAGGGTGACTCCACCACTGCCCTGGACAGCTCTGCCAGGGCTTGACTCCCCGTGGAAAGAAATTTTCCCAAATGTCCAACTTAAACCTCTGCTGGTGCAACTCGAGGCCACCCATCCTGTCCTTGTCCCCTGGGAGCAGCTCCCTGTCAGGGGGCTGTGCAGGGCCACAGAGAGCCCCCCGAGCCTCCCCTTGTGCAGCTGAGCCCCTTTCCCAGCGGCTCCCCAGGCCGGTGCTGCCGTTCCCGGGCTGCTCCCGCGGCTCCCTGGGGCCGTGGCGGGCTGTGCCCTGGGAGCAGCCCTGGAGCTGCAGTCAGGAGCATTCCCTGCACTGCGCAGCCTCGGGCTCTGACATCTTGTGCTGTACAGGCTCCTTTCCCATCGCTTATCGCCTCAGCTGCTTCCCAACACCACAGCTTCAATTTTCCATGCTGGGTTTCCCTCAGGTTGATTTCTTTCTTCTGTTTTTCCTGAATTTTAGCGGAGCTGTTCCAGCTGGTTTTGGAGAACAAGCCGTGCTGCCTCAGCCCTACTAACAAAATGATTATGAAAATTTCCTTTCAAGACCCATTAGCTTAACCACGCTTTGGGAGGGAGGTGTGGAATTTGGCATGGGAGCTGCCAGCAGCGGCTGGGGACTGCTTGTCCCAAAATGTGCCCTGAATGTACTGCAGAACACATCCCTGGGGGGCCATGCCCACACTGCCCTGTGTGGCCTTCAGACAACAGCATTCCCAGAGTTTATCCATCGGGGGAATGGATTCCAACTGACAGAGAGGAGGTTTAAATGGAATATCAGGAAAAAATCTTGCCCTGTGAGGGTGGTGAGGCCCTGAGGTTGCCCAGAGCAGCTGTGGCTGCCCCTGGATCCCTGCCAGTGCCCAAGGCCAGGCTGGACAGGGCTTGGAGCAGCCTGGGACAGTGGGAGGTGTCCCTGCCCATGGTAAGGAACAAGATGAGCTTTGAGGTTTCTTCCAACCCAAGCTATTCTGTGATTCCATGATCCTGTGATCCATGTTCTCTTTTGGACACCAGCAAGGGTTTGCTGCCATTGTTTTCTGGACATCCGTCCTGTTCCTTCATTTACATCCATCCAGTTCTTGATGTCCTCCCTCCTGGACATTTCCCAATGCTTGGTGGCTCCCAGTTACCTTTGGAATGCTGGGCACAGCATGGCAGGGATTGTCCTTTTCCTCTGGGAGGGTTGAGCATGGCTGGCTCTGCTCTGGGACTCTGGGGTCAGGGGGCACCTGAGGATGCCTTGTGGGAGCCCAGGTGTGCCCAGGTGGGCAGGGGGCCATGGGCACCTGGCCTGGATCAAAGGCAGTGTGGCAGCAGGAGCAGGGCAGGGCTGTCCCCTGTGCTGGCACTGCTGGGGCACCTCGAGGGCTCTGTCCTGTTCTGGGCCCTCCTGGCCAGAGAGCCCTGGAGGGGCTGGAGCGTGTCCAGGGCAGGGAACAGAGCTGGGAAGGGGCTGGAGCCCCAGGAGAGGCCGAGGGAGCTGGGAAA